>JAHWFP010184423.1:3419-48490 GCA_023313725.1 Lithobius niger | reverse complement strand
CCCAGGGGTTTGGGCAACAAATTCTTACAGATCAAGCTAAAAACATGAAATTGGGTGAAAAGTCATTCTTAGCAGCATAAAACGAATCAGCCATGGAAAAGACTCTCTTATAACAGTTATTTTAAGGTAATTATAGTGTTCTTGTCTGTGTTATTCTTGCTGAAACAAGAATAACAATTATGGTTTACTGTAAAACAACACCTTATCAAGACACACGCTAGTGTATCGCCCGCCAAGATGTAAACGATGACACCTATCCAGATAAAATATATATGAGCGTGGCGACCACTAAACACGTTGTGTCTTTACAGCTATGGTAGCTTGGGAGGTTTCAGCCATCCGAGGAAATAACAATGCGACAGAAAAAGCTGAAACTTGTTTCATCGGGGCTCTTTGTTCGCCTGAAAACATAAAAGTCGCTGGACGGCAAGCCAATGGGCTCGAGATTGATTAAATAAATATGAATGCAAACCTTTTGGACTTATATGTCAGGCTGTCTGAGCGGGAAATCAAACCCACGACCTTTGAAATCAAAGGCAGAAGTCTTTTCCGCTGAGCCATATAGAGTCAGCGTTTTCTTGTTAAAAAAAAGACGTGATATCTGCCAAATTATTTCTTACTACAACTTACTACTAACGCTTTTTTTGTATAACAAAAATAAATTCTTCCATGCTGTGAATAAAGCTGGTTCTCATTTAACAGGTATTGCTTTGGAGATGTGCCCTTTTCATAAGGCCTCTTCTAATTGATGAAGTGGTTCAGGATTTACGGACCTAAAAACGATCAAATTGATTGTTTTACATTGTTTTAAACATTGTTATTATGCAACAATGCCAAAATGAACAGTAAATAAATCCGTGAGTATGCAGTACTGGTAAGAAAAAATAATCATATTATATGAAAAATAAGGTAACTGCTGTCCTTAAAAAGAAACGAAAGACAACAAAAAAGAAATGTTCCAGAAAACTAGATTGGTGGTTCCATCTCACAATCACTAAAAAAAAAAAAAATTTCATCAATTTGGACCAAAAATATCTGATATCTACGCAAAAACAAAACTTGTTAAGGGTTCCCTCCCAGCTTTTCGGCCGTATAAAATACTGATATTAAATGCCAAGGTCTTTCGCCAAGCTAATCCCACCGACAAAGCTTCGAACGTTGAATGAAATAATTGAAATTGCACAGTAAGCAATTTTCTTATATTTCATTTAACCTTCGAACTATTACTTGGTGGGATTAGCTTGGCGAAAGAGCTTGGCGTTTGATATCACGACTTCACACGGTCGAAAAGCTTGGCGGGAATCCTTAACAATTTTGTTTTGGGGTGGATCTTCAGTTTATGTCTGCTCCTGGCGTTTGCTGATTGTCATTGTTGCATAATATTGCTCACTCACGGATTTATTTAATGTTCAGTTTGGCATTGTTGCATAATAAAGGGTTTAACGAGCGTTAACCACTCCTGGTCATCTGCCCGAAGCCCTAAGGCCCTATGTAACAGCCAGACATAATAATAATGTTTAAAACAATGTAGAACAATCATTCTGGTAGGTTAGAGCTCCCTAACCCCTGAACCACTTGAGTAATTAGAAAGGTCCATATGGAAAAATGAGCCAATAACCAGCTTTATTCACCGCATGGAAGAATTTATTTTAGTGAAACACGAAATAGCGTTAGCCAGTAGCCAGTAACTAGAAACTAGTAATCCCAAAACAAAACTTGTGAAAGATTCCCGCCAAGCTTTTCGGCCGTGTGAAGTCTTGATATCAAACGCCAAGATATTTCGTCAAGCTAATACCTTACAAAAACTTCTGCAGTTTTTCCCATGAAAACTGCACTTTACTGCAGTTTTTACTCTTTTAACTGCAATTTTATATTCTTTTAACTGCAAATTTATAATCTTTTAACTGCAGTTTCTGTGACAAAGTGCAGTTTTCAACTACAGTTATGATAGATTGTAACTGCAGTTTCTCTGCAACAACTGCAGTTTCTGTGACGATCTGCAGTTTTCAACTTCTTGCAGACTTGAACAACAGAAATGGAGTTTTGGGGTAAACTGCCGTATTCAAGTGCAGTACTTGAAAATTTCAACTACAGTTCTATGAGAGAACTGCAGTTTCTGTGACAAAGTGCAATTTTCAGGTGCAGTTCTTGTAGGTTGTAACTGCAGTTCCACTACATAACTGCAGTTTGTGTGAAAAAATGTAGTTTTCAACTGAAGTTCTTTTAGACTGAAACTGAAATTGTAACTGCAGTTCTATGGGAGAACTGTAGTTTCTCTGAGGAAGTGCAATTTTCATCTGCAGTTTTTGTAGATTGTACCTGAAGTTCCACTACACAACTGCAGTTTTCAACTAAAGTGCTTATAGAGTGAAACTGCAGTTCCATTACAGAAGTGCAGTTTTTGTGTAAACTGCAGTCTTCAAGTGCAGTACTTAAGAATTTTAATTGCAGTTCTGTGACACAACTGCAGTTTCCGTGACGAAGTGCGATTATCAACTGCAGTTCTTGTAGACTAACTACAATGCCACTATACAACTGTAATTTCTGTGTTCAACTGCAGTTTTTAACTGCTGTTCTTGTAGGCTTGAACTATAGTTTCATTACAGAGCTCCAGCTTTTGTGGAAATGCAGAAAAGTGCATTTCTGTGATAGAGTGCAGTTTTCAGCTGCAATGCTCATAAATTTTAACTGCAGTTCCACTACACAACTGCAGTTCTTATAGACAGGAACTACAGTTCCATTACAGAACTGCAGTTTTTATGTAAACTGCAGTCTTCAAGTGCATTACTTCAAAATTTTTTTGTCACGAAGTGCAATTTTTAGCTGCAGTTCGTGTAGACTAACAGCAGTGCCACTACACAACTGCAGTTTTTAACTCCTGTTCTTGTAGGCTGCAACTACAGTTTCATTGCAGAGCTGCAGTTTTAAAGAGCATTTCTCGTAGACTGGAACTGTAGATCTATGACAGAACTGCAGCAGAAATTATGTGACAAAGTGTAGTTTTCAGCTGCAGTTCTCGTAGATTGTTACTGCAATTCAACTACACAACTACAGTTTGTGTGAAAAACGTCTTATCTACTGGATCTGGATCTGAAGTATCATTAGAACACACACCTGCACTTTTTGAGACTTTCAAGTGCAGTTCTTGTATAGTGGAACTGCAGTTTCATTCCAGAAGTCAGTTTCTGAATCAGAACCCTATTCCAAGACTAGCCGTCGTCAACAATAGCAGCAGTTTTAAATACTCTACTGTAGCTTTTGTAGATTGTGACAGTAGCTTACAAGTTAAACTGTAGTTTTCAGTTGCAATTACAGACTGAAAATGAAGTTTAATACATTTACGGGCTTTAACAGAGGTTATTGTGGATGGTAACTTCAGTTACGAAGAGAAGAAACTGTATGAAGGTGCATATTTCACAAATTTCTCAATGTGACCATTCAAGCTGCAACAGACCCTGCCTAACCATCACTTTTGTGATGTTCTTCTAATCAAATTTGGAAAACAGTTCATGACCTGATTACATTTATCCTCAATCCTATTCCAACCCACTAAATGCCAGACTAAAACTACAGTTTAACATCAATTTTTTTTAAAGCAGATGTAGCATAGCAATCTATACGGCCGATTTCAGTTTTAAATGACGTTTTAATGAGCGAATAGCTTTTCCAACTGTTAGTAAGCTTCAGTTTTACACAGTAACTTCAATTCCAAATAACACGCAACTGAATTATAAAAATACTTATAAATAGTTTTTAATGCTATTAATTAAACATTTTTAACTAATTTAATTGAATGTTATATAGCTGGCTATGTAGCTTATAAATAATCTTGTCTCGGATCGCAGGATTTATTAATCATTTCGATTTAGCTACCACTAGATTAGACCAGAGGCAACTAAACTTTCAACTGCTTGTAAACTGTAGTTTTACACAACGATTAGCTGCAAACTGCAGACTACTGAATTTTAAGATTACCTTTGAATACTTTTGAAGTTAACTGATTTAAGTATTATATTTAAGAGTATTTAAAGAATTTTTAAAATTCAGTGTCGTCTGTGGATTGGAACTGCAGTTCGTACATAAAAGAGCAGCAGCAGTTTGAAATACTGTTACATTTAAAGTTTTAAACACTTCCTAAATTTTGATGAAGTTGTAATTAAATGTAATGGAGTTTACAAAGTTTAAAACAAAAGCGGCCAAGTGATTGTTTAAAATGAAGATCAGCACTGCTTTATTTTAGCAATTATAATTAAAATACACATCCTACAACCATACTTATTATCTGTAACGAGCGAATTGGTCTAAGGTTGATTCATACATAGTAACCAAGTCAGTAAGAGAACCATAATGAGTAGCTAGGATCAATAACGTAAGTGAAAAAGGTAATACATATAGTTAATAAACTAATACGAAATAGATTGCTGAATAAAGGTAAGTTCCATAGTAACTGTCGCTCTGTAAATTGCAGTTTTTTTTGTTTACCTGAGTTTAATAAAGTACAGTTTTTATGCAGAACTGCAGTTTTATAAAGTGCAGTTTTTATGCAAAACTGCAGTTTTATAAAGTGCAGTTTTTATGCAGAAATTCAGTTTTTCAGTTCAAACGCGCAATTTTATGGAACACAAACTGCAGTTCTTAATTACTGCAATTTTCCAACAAATTGCAGTTTCCGACAAACTGCAGTTTTTGAAAATTAAAACTGCAGTTTGTGTTCCATGAAGTTGCACTATAGGACTGTTTTTAGATCAAAACTGCAGATTTTTTGCAAGGGATATCACCGAATAATAGTTCAAATGTAAATGAAATATATGAAAATTGCTTACTGCGAAATTTTTAGTTTTTCATTTAACGTTTTAAGTCCTAAACGGTGGGATTAGCTTGGCAAAAGAGCTTGGCATTTGATATCACGAATTTACACAACCGAAAATCTTGGCAGAAATCCTTAACAAGTTTTGTTTTGGGGTAGATATCAGATATTTGTCGACAAAATTGATATAAATCACTTCTTTTCTTAGCAGTTATGAGATGAAACACTAATCTAGTTTTCTGGTCCATTTCTTTTTTTTTGGCTTTTTGTTCCATTTTCAGGACGGCAATCACCCGTTTTCATATCATTAGTATTTTTTAATCGTATAGTACTTTATCTTGTCTAAACAGTTGATGTTTCATAATCGGTATTGCTTTGGTTTATGGTCACTTTCTATTTTTTTTATGGGGGCTTTACTTCCATTTCTTGATTATAAACGAGTTCATTTTTGTTTTGCGAATTCGTGCTCCTTTGGTCTACCATGCAGTTTATTTTAGCTTGTTTCAATGTTTTGTATCTTGATCAATTATGTTTACTGGAAACAAACATTTTATCTTCAGTATACGTCTGCAGCTGGCGTTTGCTTACAGCATTGTTTCATAATAGCAATGTTTAAAACAATGTAAAACAAACCTCTGAACCACTTGAGGAATTAGAAATGTCCATAATGAAAGAACACATCTACAGAGCAATACCTGTAAAATGAGCTAATTAACAGCTTTATCAACCGCGTGGAAGAATTTATTTTCGTGAAAAAAAAATGGCGATAGCCAGTAACTAGTAATTAGGAAAATACCAACGTTATTCACATCTTTTTTCAACAAGAAAACTATAAGCTGTGTGACTAACAGCGACTTTTATGTTGTCAGGCGACCCTTTTCTGTAGCATTGTTATTTATCCTCTTATAGCTGAAAACAGCCAAAATACCTTAGCTGTGAAGACACAACGTGTCTACTGGTCGCCAAGTTTATATATATTTTAACTGGATTGGTGTTATCTTTTATCATCTTGGCAGGCTACATACTAGTGTGTGTCTTTATCTACCCGAAAATAAACTTGTTATGGATTCCCGCCAATTTTTTGGCCATGTGAAGTCGTGATATCAAACGCCAAACTCCTTCGGCAAGGCAATCCCACCGAATAATAGTTCGAAATTTAAATAAAATATATGAAAATTGCTTACTGCCCATTTTGCAATTATTTCATTTAATGTTTGTAGTCTTAGTCGGTAGGATTAGCTTGGCGAAAGAGCTTGACGTTTGATATCACACCTTCACACAATCTAAAAGCTTGGCGGGAATCCATAACAAGTTTTGTTTTGGGGAAAATATCAGATATTTTTGGTCCAAATTGCAGTTTTTTTCTCCAAGCAATTATGAGATGGAAACACGAATCTAGTTTTCTGGACAATTTCTTTTTTTTTTTGTTGGCTTTCGTTCCATTTTAAGGACAGCTATAGTAATTACATTTTTTCATTATGATTTCACCTTTTTTCACATGGACAAATGGACACTCTGATTCGAACTGCCTAGTAGCGCCAAGATGAATCCCTTGCATCAAAAGTTATTCTATCGGTATGAATCAAGAATCTCGTTTCAAAGGTCATTTAAAGAAAACTTCTTTGAATGTTTCAACAACACATTTTAAGTCAAGGCTGGTTTTACACACAACTGGGAACCTGTAGATGAGTAATGCTATTCTTTTTTTAGTCCAAGCGAAATCATCTACACTTCAGCTGAAAAGCTTACTTTTTACGGTAGGGGTGTCACAATATTTTTTAAACATTGTATGGGGTATTTTTTTTTTTAGTTTTGAGAGGGGTATAATCACAAGTTTGGTGGTCAAATTTTTGATTTGTCCTCCCCCCTCCCAGACATTAGCCCTAAGTGGTTGGTAAAGTTTTTGCATCTTGTGGGCTGTGGAAAATTTCATTGGTTTAATTAAGGCTTTAATTGGCTTTAGACTTTTTACCAATTTTATTCCAGTGTTTTTCCAGTGTTTCCAGTTTTTTTTTACCAATATAGTTCACTAAAAACTGTGCAGTTCTTATGTTGGAACATACTTTAAAACAAATAAATATATAGTGGTGCATATTTGACATGATACTCAACTGAACGATGCTCTGCTTATTTAGGAAAAATATTTAAATTGCTTTTGTTTGCGGTTTACTGGGCCATGATATGAGTTGTTGTTTCCTGTAGGCATATGGAGATCTTCTATGCCAACTCGCTGCCTGTTGCAAAAAAAAACGAAAAAAAAAACGAAGAAGTCAATAACAAAATAAACTTAACGCATAATAAATTACTTATTGATGTTTTTCCCGGCATAGAAGCTTTGGAGTCATAGTAGCCTCCAAAACCACAAGCTTTAGCCATTTACCCAAAATTATCTCAGCAAGCCGTGCGTCCAGTATAAAATTTGTGCCTATAGCCTAAAATAACCGCCACCAAATAAATTGCAAAGCCGGAAAATATTCAACATAGGCAACTGTTAACTATGCCCTTTAAATGCATTTTTTTTAAGCCAAAGCTCGTCTTTATAAATTTCTGCAGCAGTGAAGTAGTTATTATACATGTTATTTTGTAAATTGAATATTGATTAATGCACTAATATCGTAAAAGATCGCAGTGTAGAGCCGTAATATAGACTAAAGACGGCAGGTTAAAGTTGGATAAATGTAGATTCGGACAGTAGAGTTTGCTCGAACCAATCCATAGCTGCAAAGAAGAAAAAACCACTGATGTCAGATGAGGGCTTATAATCGCTATTCTGGGCATTTTTTTAATAACTCACTTAAATATAATGAGCCAATTCTAAAAATAAAGAATAAGAAGTTTTAATTACTTGTAATTATTTTCTGCCGGTTCTATGACAGCTGGGAAACTCTATTAGGCAAAAACACGCATGCATATTTACACCTGAGTCTGGAAAAAAACACCTGAAATAAATAATTACTTTTCTTTTTATGTTTTGTTTCCGAAACATAGATTGGGTGGTAGCAATCAAACTATCTAAATTAACTTTTGCTTACGAACATATTTTTATAGTAACTTGACTCATGAAAGTTTCGATCAATTTTCACACTCACTACCATAATATATTATGCCGTCCCGATCAGAATTTCAGGACAATGTTTGAAAACGAATAGTAAATTTCCGTAAATTTTCTTATTTCATCTCTTTTGTTAGTGTTTTCTCTTAACCTTAAAAGAATACTACTAATGGTTGCATATGTAGTTGTATCGTTTAAGTCTTAGCATTAGCTTTTTTGTTTAAAAACTTACAGTATAAAGAAGCAAACTATACATTAGCTTATTTTAAAATTATTTAAAAACCATTACATATCATAAGGAATGCCTCTGTCTTCCGAATCATCAGCCAATTCAACGTTTACTCTTCCATTCCCCTAAAACTAGTCAGATGCATGCAGGCTTCGAACAACCATCTGTATATCTTTGAGTATAATTCTGACCATTTTGGTGTGGGTGTTCACTTCGGAGTTTCGAGGAACCCTCAAAAAGGAGTTATAAAATGCGAGTTCTTATCTCTTTTTGCTTCTGCTTGACGGGGGCACGCAATAGTTGCAATGAGACAAAAGGGCTATCTAAAGCATTATCGTATGAAATGCTTCGCTTGTACACGTTATACACACAAAACTACCAAATATTTCTACCACAAGTGGCGAAGATCATCAGTGGAAATAACAACTAAAAAGGGACAAAAAGGACTAAAATTTTTACCAATAAACACCAAATGGCATACCAAAATTATTAAAGTAGAAGTCAGGAGTTGGAGGGGGGAGAACAACGACGCAGAATGGAAGTGAAAGGCAGGTGGTAATTCAAAACCAGTAGAGATACAACTAGCAGTCACACACCAGGCTCAAATTGAAAAAGAAGGGGGAGATGGGGAAGGGGAAGGCGAGGAGTGGTGTGGATGGAAAGGACGGAAAAAAATTGGTGGCTTGAAGAAGGCTTAGAATTAGTCTTAGGCTTAGGCTTAGTATTTTCTACTTCTGAATATGTGGATAATTCTGTTACTAGTTCTAGAGCCGACTGTGGTTATTAACAATTGTAATTGTCTTCGGATTGTCTGGGAACATAGGTAATTTTGGTATGGGGCCAGTTTTGAATAAGGCCAGTGTCAGCAAAACTTCTGAACAGTGTGTTGTGTATGTCTCCACCAGCATCTTGAAGATGGACACCTGTAGCATGACTGGTTTCGCTGATATAAATGGTTCTGACATAAATGGCTATGCATTTCCCATATGGGTTGTGGAATGGTTGCGCTAAAGAATAACTGAGACGGACACTGATTACTGTTTTAGGCCTCGATTACCCTTTACCTCAGCATTCTTAGAATTCCAGGTTCTGCAAACCAGACTCGGTCGCCACTCGACACTGCTTCGAACCCATTAGGTTGTAGTATCTTCTGGTGGTTGACTTATGTTGCTCGAAAAGGTTTGAATTGTATGATTCCGCTTGTTCCTTCTTCTCCAGAGCTCGTCCTCACACATTCCAGTGTGTGGGACTTCTGTTCCAGTTGTCACGTTTACCTCAGGTTTTACAGCTATGGGATCAGCGCCAAATGGAGCAGCTGTTCCGTGATTGTGTAAGAAGCTGCCAATTGAACGTTATTGAGCCTGTCGCACACGCAGTGAATCTCCTTAAGGGATAGCTTCTAAGCAATGGCATGTCCCTGGTTTATCTCGTGGGGTCAGGCCCTCACAGGGTCGACGTAACCAGTGAACCAGAATGTGGAGTGCAAGGTGTGTCAGCTCAAAAGGCAAACTGATATCTGGTAATGTGGATGGAACCAGTTACACCTCTTCCTTGGCTAAGATCCTCTTCAGTACTATTACAATCCTTGTACGCAAGGGAATATAGTCCATCTACGAAGGTGTACAGTGCCCATGGGATCACATTCATGGTTTGTCTTGTGGTTTTCGGCGAACGCTTTTGCACTGTTTCACTCATACTACTTGAACTGGGCTTAACTGAATGGGTACCCTGCTGAAGTCATTCACGCTCAGTTCAAGATATGTGAGCAAAAGAGTGCCAAACTACACGCCCGAACCACAACACAAAATACAAAGGGTGAACCCATACATACTGTATGGCCTTGCAGATGGACTTTGCTGCCTAACATGCAAAAATTGTATGAGTGGCTAAAGAGAATTTTGGCCAAAGAAGAAGTCAAGTGGTGCCACCCAGACTGCCAAATATCAGATCAGTAGTATGATAGTGCTACTTTCACCCTGGGAGGACACCTAAAGGTCAACGGTCACCGGTCAAAGGTTAAAATGGCTCTAACTTGGGAACCGCTGGTCGTAGAGGAAAACCGATTGAAATTTGGCCACCCTTTCAAAAACACCACTAGGAGTCCTACCCAAAGGATGACCCAGTCAAAATAGCGGAACTCGAATTTTGGGAGTTGGCCCACCCCCATAAGTCGAGAACCGTCGGTCCTAGAGCAAAACCGTTTGAGATTTGGCTTCCCCCGGCCGTCCCTTACGCATTGACTATTGAAAACTCGGTTACCGTTAGTCCTAGAGCAAAACAGTTCGGGATTTGACTTTACCTGGCTGTACTCTACCCGTTTCCCACACAACGTACCAGGTGGCTGGCACCGAGTTCATTTTGTAAATAACTAACCATAACTTGGGAACCGTTGATCATAGAGCGAAACGATTCGGAATCCGTTCTCCCCTTCAGTCTGTCTACCGCGAAGTTCATTTCTTTGTCAACTGCTGCTGGTTTTCCCTCGTATCATTGGGGTACTGAGCCCCTCTGGCGCATCACGGCTACAGTTATCGGAGGGATGGGATGGGAAGGGATACGATTTAGGACGGGGTCGCGACCTCCTGCCCACCTTGTTGCACCTGCCAGAGATCGAAGTACTCCGATGGTATAGCCAGTCATAAAGGAAATCTGGGCTAAGTATGGGTAATGCCTAATAAGGTTTAGAACCGAAATAGTGCCCCGTAAAGACCCTAGGACAAGGTGTTGAATTCTGTAGTTTCGAAATCTAGGGGCTCGGGTTTGCTCGGGTTTGAGGGGCGCTCCACGGCCCCGCAACAGGTCCATCTCCGCAGCTAGCTCCGCAGCCTCTGCAGCCAATGCCTCCTCCAGGCTTGGAATCTTCACCCCCGCTCGAGCCGTATCGGGATAAATGAAGTTACTACTTTGGCATAGAGAGAAATGGGTTGGGATTACGCTTCTCCGAGTGTTCCCTACACCACCACCGAGTTTATTTTCCCATTAGCTGACCATAACTTGGGAACCGCTGGTCCTAGAGTGAAATGGATCGGGATTCTGCTCCCCCAAGTATACCCTACCCCACCACTGAGTTACCAAAGCGGGTGGTCCGAGACAATGTGAACGACCTGATTCTCTTCAGGCAAGACGACGCCAATCTCAGGCATGGCTACAACAACCATGTCGGGTATGACATGAGATTCAAGGAGTTTAAGCAGAGCTGCGTGGAATGTGGGAATTCCGACCCACATGGATTTCAAACAATCGATAAGACCAAACCCTTCAGAGCAGGGAGGTACAGACACATGTTGGATTGAGTCTGTTATCGAGTTGAAACAGGTTAGTCTGGATCCGATTTGAACGTCGACGTTGACAAGAACTGGTGTTTGGGTTGACAAGAACGTGTGTTTGGGTTGACGTGGACGTCACTGTCTGGGTTGATGTGGACGCAAGCTTGGGTTCGAGTTGATGTTGACATCGACGAAAAAGTATATTTGGGTTGCCATGGACGTGAGCATTTGGGTTGACGTGGACACGAGCTTCGTTTTGAGTTGGCTAACCGACCAAGATGATTTTCTGCTTAATTTAAGGGGTGGGACTATGACTGTGAGACTGTACTTGAGGAAGAGGTAGATGAAGTGGTGGAGATGCTCAGTACTCAGTAGAAATGAAGAAAAAATGAACTTAGCAGCAGCCTTGTGATGAAGCGAGAACATAAACTTGGCGGTAGCCATCTGATGGGAGTCACTGGCGTATGGGGTTTAGTAAAGGGAGACCAGATTCGAACCGTTTCGATCTAGTAAATAAGTAAGTAGGTAAGTAAGTAAGTAAGTAAGTAAGTAAGTAAACTGTTTATTTCCAAGAAAGGGGAAAGGGAACCAAAAAGGGTCTAGCAAAGACCACTAACATTTCTCCAAAAATTAAAAAACACAACAAATGCAATTGAACAATACCCCGAGAAAGCAGTACATATTTTGCTGTTTTGTCCCCCAAAAGAACGATTATTAGAATTAAAGATATTTATTAAAATTACACTCTTCCAACATTCGACGGAAGGATGCCAACGAAACTGCAGAGACAACAGCAGCCGGGAGCGCATTCCAACAATTCTAAACCCGGTAAGAGAAAAACTGGGCATGGCAATTCAGGTTAGCCTTATGGACAGTAAGCTTATATGGGTGACCCCTAGTGCGTTCGGAATGGCATAAATTGAAGAGATTTGAAAACTCATCCAAACCTGCCCGTGCAAGATGCCATATGTCAGGCAGACATCAGCTTTCAATTGCCTAAGCTCAAGAGAGTCAATACCCAAACAGGTGAGATGGGCAGCATAATCCAAAGATTTTAAATCAGGGATGGCCTTAGTAAAACTACGTTTGACTGATTCAATCCAATTTATATCCCGCACCAAATAGGGTGTCGAAACAGGAGATGAAAATTCAAGAATAGGGCATACGAAAACCTTAAATGCCCAAAGGAGGGTGGAGCGATGTCCAGAGCGAAACGATTTATGGGTGGTAGTAGCCCGTTGTCTAGCTTTTTTTAGAATATGATTACAGTGAGTTGAGAATTTGATTTCACTGGTAATCCAGACCCCAAGGTCTTTGACACAGTTTGGAGGTGGGAATCGTATCATCACTGAGGGTGTAATGGAATAGCTGATTGGAAGGCCAAAAATGAAGAGTCTCCGATTAACCTGGGGCAATAGGGAGTCGCCAGTCCCCAGACCAACCGTGCAACTCGTCAAGGGCAGCCTGCAAACAGTCCGCAGTGACCTGGTCCAAAACCTGGTTGTGAAGTTTAACATTGTCAGCGAATTTATTTGAGGGCACATCAACTGTGGATATTTGTAGATCAATGACGTACAACACGAACAGGAGTGGGCCGAGTACAGAGCCTTGTGGAATGCCACTAAGCACATATGTTACCCCAGATGTTGACTCCCCCACAACAACGTGCTGTGTATGCCCAAGGAGAAAGCACGATAGCCAATACCAGATGCCTCCCCGGAAGCCCAAACAATCAAGCTTCGCCAACAGCCTAGTGAGGGAGAAGGATTCAAAGGCCTTCGCAACATCAATAAGTACCAAATCGAAAGGTACACCAACATCGACGGAATCAGTGATAGATTCCACCACTAGCAGCAGCTGGATGGCGGTGGAACTACCAGGGAGAAATCCGTAGTGATAAAAAAGGGTTGAATTTGACAGGGAAATAAATTGTAACATTTCGGAGCGAATCAACCTCTCCAGAACTTTGCATAGAATGCAAGTAAATGCTATAGGACGATGCTTTTTTTTTGGATCAGAGGCATCCCCCTTTTTAAAAACTGGTACAACTAATGCCTCCTTCCAAAAGGGTGGCAAGCATCCCTCCCTTAAAGACAAGTTAAAGATCCACAATACTGTAACATATTTGGTAACGGATTTCTTTTAAAAGAAAAGCAAATAACCCATCAGGACCCACAGCTCGGCTAGGCTTTATGATGCAGAAAGGTGAGAGCTGTTACTGAGAAATCAGGAAAAGTAGACGAGACCAAAATCCCATGCCAGAGTGGGGTAGCAGAATCAGGAGGTACAAAGTTAGCCGCAAAGACATCACCTAAAAGGTCTGCCTTCACCTGATCACAGGTCACAAATGCTTTCCCTGTTTCAGGGTTGGGACCATGGTTGGCTGCTTGCATAATCTTTTCATATATTTAAACAAGGAGGCTGGATTTTTACCAGCAATTG
This sequence comes from Lithobius niger, assembly GCA_023313725.1. Classification (NCBI taxonomy): domain Eukaryota; kingdom Metazoa; phylum Arthropoda; class Chilopoda; order Lithobiomorpha; family Lithobiidae; genus Lithobius; species Lithobius niger. Next base: position 34,694 of record JAHWFP010184423.1, on the reverse strand, counting down.
AAGCTTTTTCAAGGGCAATTTCATGCTCCCAGACTTTGTTAGCATACTCATTATGAGATTCCAGGTAAGCAACCTGGTTACTGGCAGATGGGTTCCCGAGTTCCCGAGTTCCCGAGTTACGGTCGGTTAATTGTAAAATGAGTCCGGCGGCGGCGTACGGCACACTCAGGGAAGCGAATCCCGACCCATTTCGCTCCAGGACTAGCGGTTCCCAAGTTACGGCCGGTAAATTGCAAAATGAACTCGGTGGTGGCGTAGGGCACACTTGGGGAAGCGAAATCCTGAGTCATTTTGCTCCAGGACTAGCAGTCCCCGAGTTGCAGTCGGTTAATTGTAAAATGAACTCGGTGGTGGCGTAGAGCACACTTGGGGAAGTCAAATCCCGAGCAATTTTGCTCTAGGACTAGCGGTTCCCGAGTTACGGTCAGTTAATTGTAAAATGAGTTCGGTGGCGGCGTAGGGCGCATTCGGGGAAGCAAATCTAAGCCCATTTTGCTCTAGGACTAGCGGTTCACGAGTTACGGTCGGTTAATTGTAAAATGAGTTCGGTGGTGGCATAGGGTGCACTCGGGGAAGCGAATCCCGACCCATTTTGCTCCAGGATTAGCGGTTCCCAAGTTACGGCCGGTAAATTACAAAATGAACTCGGTGGTGGCATCGGGCACACTTGGGGAAGCCAAATCCCGAGCAATTTTTCTCTAGGACTAGCGGTTCCCGAGTTACGGTCGGTTAATTGTAAAATGAGCTCGGTGGCGGTGTAGGGCGCATTCAGGTAAGCAAATCTAAGCCCATTTCGCTCCAGGATTAGCGGTTCCCAAGTTACGGCCGGTAAATTGCAAAATGAACTCGGTGGTGGCATAAGGCACACTTGGGGAACCCAAATCCTGAGTCATTTTGCTCCAGGACTAGCAGTTCCTGAGTTGCGGTCGGTTAATTGCAAAATGAACTTGGTGGTGGCTTTGGCAGACTTGGAAAAGCCAAATTCCGAGCAATTTCGTTCTAGGGCAATGTAGTAACTTCATTTACGGATTGAGCAGGGGGGGGTGTGAAGATTCCAAGCCAGTAGTAGGCATTGGCTGCAGAGGCTGCGGAAATGGACCCGTTGCGGGGCGTGAAGCACCCCTCGAACCCGAGCAAACCCAAGCCCCTCGATTTCGAAACCTACAGAATTCAACACCCACGTCCTAGGGTTCGTATGAGGCACTATTTCGGTTCTAAACCTTATTAGGCATTGCCCCTATTTAACCCGCATTTCCTATATGACTGCCTGTACCATCGGAGTAATTCGATCTCCGGCAGGTCCAACAAGGTCGGTAGGCTGACGCGACCCCATCCTAAATCCCATCCCTTCCCATCCCTCCGATAACTGCAGCCTTGACGCGGCGGAGAGGCTCAGTACCCGGATGATAGGAGGGGGAAGCCAGGAGCAGTTGACAAAGAAATGAACTTCGTGGTAGCCCGACCAAAGAGGATACTGGATTCCGAATTGATTTGCTTTAAGACCAACGGTTCCCAAGTTTCGGTCAGTTATTTTCAAAATGAACTCCGTGCTAGCCATCCGGTACGTGGTGTGGGAAATAAGTAGGGTACAGCCAAGGAAAGTCAAATCCCAAACAGTTTCGCTGTAGGACTAACAGTTCCCGAGTTACGGATAGTCGTGTCGAGTCGAGTCGAGTCGAGTCGTAACTTGGTAGTGAGCCAGCTACCAAAAAATAGTCATACCCAAGGTTTCAGAAGGTCAACACGTAGGGGATGGCCGGGGGAAGCCAAATCTCGAACGGTTCTGCTCTAAGACCGACGGTTCTTGACTTATGGGGGTGGGCCAACTCCCAAAATTCGGGTTCCATTATTTTGGGTGGGCTATTTGTTGGATAGGACCCCGTTCTTGAAAGGGTGGACAAATTTCGATCGGTTTCACTCTAGGACCAGTGGAACTCGAGTTAGAGCCATTTTAACCTTTGATTGGTGACCGTTGAACTTTTGGTGTCCTTCCTAGGCGAAAGTATCACTATCATACTACTCAGATCTTGTCTTATGAGCCACCTTGCACAACTACATTCGAGAAGATTGACCAATCCAGGTTCACCTTTTATGCCATGGTTAGGTCAAATGCACTGGTTAGACAAGCAGTCAACACTCGCCATACTCCAAAATGTGTCTATCCCAAAATTATTTTCCTATGTTGGGAACAACCTGACATTTGAAAAGCAACTGGATGTGCAACCATTTTTAATAAATCACGGTCGCCTGCTGAACCTCCAACAGAATTATACATATATTCAGAAGTGGATAATACTTCTTCAACACACCAGAGTAATTTTTTACCTTCCCTATTCTCCCCCTACATTCCTAGCTTCCTTCTCTTCCCATTTAACGTCTTCGTTTGTGCCCACTCCCGCCTCCCCATCCCTTTCGTTTTCTGCCAACCTGTCTTTTGTGACTGGTGGGTATCTGTCTATCAATAGTGGTTCAATTTGTCCTCAGTGTATGACTGGTAGTGGTATCTCTGCTGGTCTTTAGCTACCAGTTTCATTTCACTTCCGTCCACCATATCTGTTCTTCTCCTCCACCCCCTGTATAGCTGCAGGAGGGGGGGGGGATTGAGGCTTAATGGCGCGTCGACAACTTGGTCATTAGCGCCAACCTCAGTCACAGTGCAGTGGTCCGGGTTGCCACTGCACCACACATTACAGAGATGTTATTCAAACCCCTAATCTAAATCTTGTCATACATCTGTACCTCCTGCAAAAATTGAAAAACACCGGACAGGAGGACAGACTTATCGCCCAACTGACGCGCAATGTCATGCGGAAGATGAAACCGACGACGAACACCATCAAGATGGCGACAATCAACAAGTAAGTGCCGGACCGTAAGTGGCCGTCGACACCAAGAACATTCAGGAGGGTCAACCCCCCGCAAGAGGAAACAGTGAGTAAGTCGGGTGTGACCAATTCGCAAACAGGCCAACACAACCTCTTCACGGCGACTGCGGCGACACGCCGAGTGCCACTCCTCGACAATGCCTTTAATGGCCCGTAACTTATTACCGTCCAGTCTGTCCCACAAGGTTTGACAAAAAGCGTGTAACCTCAGACGCAGAGTTGGAAAGGCATCTGAGGGAACAAGGCTGAGATCCCTACCGAGAGGGCCAGAAAGGGCCCCTTTCGCAGCAGAATCAGCTTGTTCATTCCCTGCTATCCCAACATGGCCCGGGATCCAGCAGAAAAGCACAGTTTTCCGCTGGCCAGGCAAGCGGGAAAGCAAAGCTTGGACACGTTGTGTCAAGGGGTTCCGAGGATTGTAATTCGCCAAGGACTCCAGGGCATTCATGGAATCACTAAAGACAATGAAATGCGTGCCCTGAAGGTCAAGGATCCAATCCACCGCCAAACCAAGAGCCAAAAGCTCTGCAGAGAACACAGAATAGCCTGCTGGAAGGCGATGGGCAACCGTTACACCCTTACACACACAAGCACACGCCACGCCAACGTCGGACTTCGACCCATCAGTGAACAGGCGCTGATAACCGGCGTACTGAGAACTCAGCCGCCGGAACTCCTGTAAGTACCTTGCTGGTAGAGTGGAACCCTTCGGGAGGGACGCCAGAGCAAAAATGAAACTGCCACCTGGGACAAGCCAAGGGGCAACTGGCATTCTCCCAAGCCTCAAGACGCAGGGCATTTCAAAGGCTATCTCCTGACAGGACTGCTGGAGCCTATCGCGGAAATCACCCTTACCCACCCTGCGTCTACCGACTCGCAAGTCTGGCCCAAAAACCATGGACCAAGCAGGACTAGATTGCACAGCACGCAAACGCACAGCATACTGAATGGCAAGCTGTCGCCGACGAATGGCCAAAGGTGGCTCCGAAGCCTCAGCATAGAGGCTGACCACTGGAGAAGTTCGAAAAGCCCCAGTCGCCACACGCAGGCCACTGTGATGCACAGTGTCCAACATCCGGAGAGTGGAGTCTCTAGCCGAATCATAGACCATACACGCATAATCAAGTTTGCTGCGGACAAGGGCTCGGTAGAGGCGCAATATGGCAGCGCGATCGGCACCCCATGAAGTGCCCGACAGGACCCGCAAGATGTTAAGCACCCGCAAAGCCTTGTCTTTAAGCTGACGTAAGTGTGGAAGCCAAGACAACCTGGAATCGAACACCAGACCCAGGAAACGTGCCTGTGGGACAGCAGGAATTAGTGCCTGTCCCAAGTACAGGCAAGGATCCGGGTGCAGTGTTCGTTGGCGGCAAAAGTGGATGCACACAGTCTTGTCCGGAGAAAACCGGAAACCATTACTTACCGCCCAGGTCTGGACTTTGTTAATTGCCAGGTGTAGCTGCCGCTCGCAGGTCTGCATGCGAGCTGCCCGAAAGCGCAGGCCGAAGTCATCGACAAACAATGACTGGGGAACAGCAGCTTGCTGAGCAATGGGGTTGATCCCTATAGCAAACAAGACGACACTAAGAACACCTCCTTGAGGCACACCATTCTCCAAGACAAACGGGCGGGAAAGAGTCGCCCCGACACGAACGCGAAAAGAACGGCCTGAGAGGTAAGCAGAAAGCAACAGTGGCATCTGTCCCCTCAAGCCATAGTTATAGAGATTACGGAGAATCCCATAACGCCACGTCGTATCATACGCCTTCTCCAAGTCAAAGAAAACCTGAACCAGATGATGACGCAGGCGAAAAGCCTCCCTCACATCTGATTCAAGGGCAACTAGATAATCGATAGTTGACCGAAACCGTCGAAAGCCACACTGGGACACAGATAAGAATCCCCGTGATTCCAACACCCACACCAACCGCTCACTGACCATCCGTTCCATAAGTTTACAGACACAGCTAGTCAGAGCGATTGGGCGATAACTCGAAGGAGAAGTAGGGTCTTTGCCCGGTTTTACAATCGGGATGACCACTGCTGTCTTCCACGCTGCTGGAATAGAGCCCTCTGCCCACACACGGTTGAACATCCCCAGCATGAACTGCTGGGAGGCAAGGGTCAGATGTTTCAACAGTTGATAGTGAACATCATCAGGCCCCGGGGCGGAGTCATGCGACTTGGACAAAGCTGAAACAAATTCCTGCCAGGTAAATGGTAAATTGTACTCCTCTAGCCCATCGGAGCGAAAGTCAAGAAAGCGAGCCTCTTCTCTACGCTTAATCCCGAGGAAACCAGGATCATAATGGTTATCACTCGAGACCCGCGCAAATGCAGACGCAAGACAATTGGCGATATCTGGCACAGAAGAGATCACGGTATTCGCCACCTTCAGCTGTGAAACCGGGGAAGGCACGCTCCTCCCCGAGATCTGGCGCACCTTCCGCCACACCTGCTGAGAAGGCGTGGAGCGCGTGATCAACGAAACATAAGCTGCCCACGAAGCACGCCTAGCCTCACGGATGACATACCTGGCACGGGCACGACAGCGCTTAAACGCTACAAAGTTGCCAGTAGTCGGGCTGACCGTGAATGCACGCAACGCTCGCCGGCGGGCCTGAATGGCCTGCCCGCAAGCAGGCGTCCACCACGGAACAGGAACCCGCCGCGGCTGTGTGGACGTACGCGTGATAGTAGCATGAGCAGCAGCAAGGACCACATCAGTAAAATGAGTGGAAAGTTCATTCACATCAGAAAAGTCCTCAACCGCACGCTGAAACACAGCAGCCTCAGCAAAGGCTGACCATTCAGCACGCTTAAGTGCCCACCGGGCTGGCCGGGAAGCCACAGAACCCCCTTGTGTTGTGGACAACACAATGGGGAGGTGATCGCTTCCATGCAGATCGGCAGTGACAGCCCAAGTGAAGTGAACTAGGATGGCCAGCGAGCAAAAGGCTAAGTCCACCGCTGACCAATTGCCCGTTGCCAAGTTACAGTGTGTCATGGCTCAATCGTTCAGGATGCAAACGGACCCCCTCTGCATCCACTCCTCAAGGATCCTGCCTTTGTTGTCAGTATTAGGTCCTCCCCACTGGACGTGGTGGCTGTTAAAGTCGCCCAGCAGGAGAAACGGGGCAGGAAGCTGGCGAACCAGGTCCTCCAGGTCACCAACCCCAAAGACCTCATCCGGCGGTAAATAAACCGAACAGACAGTAATATCGAATTGAAAAGAAACTCGAACTGCTACCGCCTGAAATCTAGTGTGCAGAGGCACACTGGCATGCGGCTGAGAGTGTTGAACCAGCACTGCAACACCACCATGTGCACGTGGCACAGGGTCTGCATCCAGACGGTAGACAGAGTAACCCCTAACAACCGGATTATCCGACGCCTTAAAGCAAGTTTCCTGAAGGCAGCAGCACAGAGGTCGCCAATGCGACAAAAGCAGTCGCAGCTCTTCTGCATGGGTCCGATAACTTTGGCAGTTCCACTGAACGATGGAATGCGCAGGCATTAGGACGGGCTTAAGACTGAATCCTCCTCTTCAACTCCTCCCCTGGGCGACCCGAAAACATCTGAATCCTCCCCCGAATCAAAAGCCGCAGTGAGGTCCAGAACGAATTTGTCCTCGGAAGGAGGAAAAAGCCCAGGAGAAGTGGAACAGGAAATATCTCCCTGCTCCATGGGTAAAGGAGGATCAAATTGTGGAGGGGACGCAATGGACCCCTCAGCAAGCTGGACGTTCGACGACTGTTTCACCTTCTCTCCTGGTGGCAACTTCCTCACGGGTGGTGCTGAGGATGTACCAGCAGGAGCCTTCTTCGACACTTTCTGTGGTGAATTCCGGGCGGGAGGAGGCTTAACTACAGCCTTAACCTGCCTGGGAACAGTTACAGGAACAGGAACAGGCTGGGCAGATGTCGATGGCAAGGCATCAACCGGTTTCGAAGAACCCAAAAGACCCTGCAAAGATGTATGTTGCTGGGTCAACAAAGTAACAAGCATGCCTACCGTGCTCGTCAAAGACCTGAGCTCAGCGCGCAAATCCGCTAAATCAGCAGACTCACGAACTGGGCCAGCCAATGGCGCACTGCACACCTGTGCAAAAGATCTGGTCATCGGTGCTGCCGATAGTTTAGCTTTCTTCCAGGCCTCCGAGTAGGAAAGCCCGTCCTTCACCTTCAATTCCTGCACACGACGTTCCTCTAAATAAACACGGCAGTCCCGCGAAGAGGCCTGGTGCTGACCACCACAGTTGATGCACTGCTCTGGGCCAGCACAATCAGCGCCTTCATGGGCTGCCTGAGCACAGCTAACACTGGTAGGCTTACCTTTACACGAGCCGCTGGTGTGGCCGAAGCGTTGACAGCGGAAACACCGCATTGGATTCGGTACATAAGTCCTGACCTTCAACCGCAGGTAACCGGCAGTAATGTGCTGCGGTGCAACTGGCGTATCAAAGGTCAGGAAAAAGGTGTCAGTTGGCTGGGCACCATTCTCACCTTTCCGCGTCAAACGCTTCACAGCCGTAACGCCTTGTGACTTGAGTTCGTCCAGGATGATATCATCGCTGAGACCCCTCAAATCAAAGCACGTCACGACCCCCTTGCTGCTGTTCAAGGTACGATGCGGCTCCACACGCACCGGGCATAACCCCAGTGCACCCGCCTTCAAAAGCCTCTTTGCCTGAGCCCCATCCGCAACCTCAACAAGGTATCCCCCAGCACGGAGCCGAGAGACACTCTTCGGATCGGAACCACAGATCCCTTTGAGTGCCTTGTGGACAGCGAACGGACCGAGTTGTGTAACATCTCGGCCCTCGCCTGTCACTACCAAGAACTTCGGGACTTGGTCCCGACTCTTACCAATGTCTGGTAACTGGGCACCAGGCCCAACCATCTCAGGTTCCCTCCTCTGGCGCTTGCTAGTGCGGCGAGGAGGGGAAGAATTTTGGGGGGAAGAAGATTTTGCGGGGGAGGGGGGAGAAGAAGTTGCCATGGAGAGCAAAAAGAAGTCGCGGTGGTGCGCCCCCCAGAAAAGAAAAACCCCGCGCGGCACTCGAGTGATGCAGGGCCGGAAGCCGCATATCCAGGGCCCTGCACCAGGAAGCTAACACCGCCGTCTATCTCGGTGAGGTGGCAGCCTAAGCATGCCGAGAGGCAAGGCCACCAAGGAAGCCGTACACACCACCTCCCTCGATAACCCAAACAGTTCGGGTCCGTGATGCAGATGGATACAGCACAAGCCGCCTCCCCACATCGACAGGACCCGAAAGGTCATAGCCGATTGACCTTAGGCCGGCTCGCCCAGGCCACCCGTCCTCCGGAATAAGGAGCCAAAGCCCGAAAGCCAGGATCTCCGCCTCCACGGATTACTAGGTTGCAGCACACGGCCAACATGCTGGGGGATGAGGATGAAAAGCCCAGTGGCCAGAATGGGCAAATCGGAATCAAACCCAAAAGGGGATTCAAACCGCCAAACATCCTCTAAGCAGCCACCCCGGGCCCGGTTTGTCTGGATGTCCCTTCACCTCTTTCGGACTAGTGCTTGCGACGGGTGTTAAACCTGCCTGCCATACACACCGTAGGCGCACTCGCAAACCGTAGTGTTGAGGTTGCTAGTGTTGAAGACGGACAAAAAACCCTCCGCCACGCAGACCCTTGGCACACTTGGCCACAGGGGGGGCTGCAGGAGCTGCGACTTTAAGATACTTTTTGACGTTTGAAATGCCAGTTTCGTGTTTATTGGTGTAAATTTGTGTTCTTTTTGTTCCTTTTTAGTTGTTATTTCTACTGGTGACAGCCACCACTTGTGGCGAAATATTTGGAAATTTTATGTATATAAAGTTCTCAAGAGAAGCTGAAGAACTCGGCCCTTTCATATGATTTTTTTCAAACCCACCTTTCAGATGCTCATGTTAGTAAGTTATCTGTTTTTTTCTGTCAAGTGTTCGGTTGAAGAAAAAATTACATGCTTAAGATCAGTTCTGACTCCGTACTTCAAGATTTTAAGATGTCTTTTAAGATTTTATTTGCCGAGAAAAAAGTTTCACTTTAAATCTCGGACATGGCCCCCAAAATTCTATAAAACTTCTGTAGAGACAACACCAAATATCAGTTTTCACGAAAGTTCTAGCTTGTCACTACCTCAGAGCAAGGATACCCTGTGGCAAGTGTCACGTAATTACGTCACCAGCCCTGTGTTAGCTGTTCTGACCTTAAGTCAGTTTGGTGGTACAACTTGCTATACCCTGTCTGACCATAAAGTGTCCCAGGGAGGCTATGGGGAGGGTGACCGAGAAACGGGTTCGGAAGTGTTCTTGCAGTTAGGACTTAATTCGGACTACGCTTCTGCTCCGCAGCAAAGCCACTTTCTACTAGGAGTTCGGGCAGCAATACAAAACTCATAAACAAAGACTGTTAGGAGAAAGGAAGCGTTAATAAATTCTTCTACTCTAACAGCTGGGAGAGGGTGAGGGGGAAGCAAGTACATGGAGTTGATGTATCTCATACTGATAGTTTTTCTTGCTCCTTGGAATAATCTTTCTATATGCAGACAAAAATATAAATTACCTGCACTATCTAGCACTCCATCTTGTAATGCAATCTCCCCAGAGTAGGGAACTCATAGGCCTAAGACAACCACATCGATAGCCTCTGCAAGCATGCGTGACATCCCCCTCTGTAAAAGAGCTGGTGCCAGACATGGTTTCTTCTTTCTTCTCTTGCTACCATGGTACATGGTTGCTCTGACCAAATTCTCCACATGGTTCGCCTCCGGCGCTATAGCGTCGTGGCCTTCTGGACTAATCCTAGCCTTGAGTCATTATTTGCAGTGGTCGCATTTGAGGCCTACGCCTGCTTGTTACCTATACTTCTTCGTCTACTTGACCACCTCATGTGGACGTTACGATCGTTCATCGTCGTTTCTCTGTCCGATTGACCATCTACTGTTCGTTTCCACCTTCTTTGGTCCCATCAGACCTGCCCTTCACACCGAACGCCGATTCGGTGTACTGTTGGCTGCCACCTCAACTGGATTTGCTGAACAAAGCTTTCCACGTTCACCTGGATCATCGTCTGCAGCACCTAGTCACCTTCATTTTCTGTCTCGCCTAGACGACTACCGCCATTTGACTGCACTCACCTTTCAGTTGCCGCAGGTGCGGCACTGGATGCTGCCACGCCATCTCCTGCCCTGTAAAAGGCCTGGGCCCTTGGCTTCGGGCCTTCCTTCCCAACCGTCAGATATTGCAAGACTGGGACATGGACCGCTATATAGTCCCATCCTGCGTTCAAATCTTTGTCCTGAGCCGGAAGCAAGTTTTTTTTAGTCTGAAAAGAGGTGTATTGGTACTTCTTGTCCTACCAAATATCATTCTTCTCTGCACCTCCGGACCAATAAATTAGTAATAGAATTTAAAGCTACATTATACTCCCAATGCAATTTTTCATGATTCTCCTCATCAAGTATGGCCCCATAGTTCTGTTTATTTACTGTTAGTCAATCCCTTGCTAAAAATCCGTTTTAAAATGTGGCATACACGAGATTTTCTGTTGAATATTAGGAACTAATTTATTAGCATCCTGCGATTATATGATCTTTTGCATGCTCACAATAACTGTGTGTGTGTGTGTGTGCGTGTACTGATTTTTAATAGTTTGCTAATAATTGCCATAAGATCAAAAACTAATGCGGTAAAAATGAAAATTAGTTATGCCAATAGGTCGCCAAAGAAAAAATTATAAGATACTACTCTAAAAAATTATAAAATCTTCCCAGTTTGCGACGACATAATTTTTGTGTTTATGCTGTTTCGTCTACTACGCCCAAGGCCAACTGAGACAGTAGCTAAGGTCTTCTCTATGAGGAATGCAGCTACTATCTCAGTTGACATTGTATTACTACGCCAAGTCGCAAAAACGATGCGATGGTAACATGCGAGGGTGGCAATTTGCGTGTGGCTGTTAGAAGGCAGATGGAATGTACCTTTAACTCTTCGCGGATAAATTCGATACGCATACAAGATAGGCTTTCAAGGAAGATGAAATTCTAAGCTGAAATATGCAAAATGAACATAACATGGGTAATATTTCTGCGATAAAAAAATAATATTAAAAAACTAGCTGTGAAGTGACTTGCTTGTAACTGGAATACTCCATTTTGGGGTAAATAAGATTGTGTGTGTGTAAAAAACCCATTTACCTAATAATGGCGTCAAATCCAAGATTTCTTGAGATAAAACCAAATGACGTGTAACAATTTGTTAAAAGCTTGTTTTGCTAGAGTGGCAGGAAGGGAGGACACGAAAGGGAACTAGCTGTATCGTCCAGGACAGTGTGAAAACCTACCAGAGTCCTTTAATGGGTGTGGGGCCTATTCTGGACATAACCCCCCTCCTCCCCACAGTACTTGGTGGTGTTCGGAGATTTCGTCGTACAAATCGCTGGGTGTCACCTCTCTTGTTGTTGTTGAGAAAAACCCCCTATGTCTGCTTACTTAATCCAGACAGTCGTCTCAAATTTTCAATTTACAACTGTTAAATACTATTGCATCGTTCCTAATTAAGGTGGATTACTTCAATTTGATTCAATCGAAATGTCTTTTGTATCAAGGGCAAGTGAAAGTATCTGAGTCCGGTAGTGACCAAGCTATGCCCATTTTACTATAGGGTGGTATCACAGGTCACCGTTCGTTTTTTTGTTCATGTTTAACTTCCATTCGTTCCGACCGTTCGTTGTTATTGTGACTATTCTAATTTTGGTGTATAACTAATTGGGTTCATTCGAAAGGTGGAAGTGTCTTCTTTCTATCAAGGGAAATTGAAAGGGCCTAGCAATGTTAGGGACTGAGCTACACACATTTTTACTTGAAAACCCCTCTTGACAGGGATAGAGGAACCACAAGATTCCAACATGGGAGTTCTTTTTACTTATAAATACAGGGGGGGACCAGCTTGGAGCCTTCATTTTGGGTATTTGTGCGATATGGTAGGAAACAAGGTTGATAAGTTAGTAAACAACATCCACATACTAGGTTGTTACATTGGACCCGGTATGTTAATGATATTTATGCCTTGAATGGGTTTAATGGACACCTTAAATGGCTACCACCCATCACTTAAATTTACTATTGAGGAAGAAAATGACAAGGAGTAATCCAATTTCTTGACATTACTTAAACAGTTTCTCAAACAGCTGTGGCTCTCACACTACATCAAACCATCTCAAACGACGAGCACAATACCATTTGATGCTGCAAACCTACCAGCAGTCCTCAAAGGTTTTCTAAGGTGTTCTCTGCTTTGTATCCATTCAGAATGACTGCCCGACACCTCTTCACTGCTTCCATAGCTGCAGATGAGGAAAACGTGACTTGAAGTACATTATTGTCCCTCAGCCAACACATTTCAGTTATAAACATGACAGAAAGCCAATTGGGCTCGAAATTACTTTAACACATTTCAGTAATTTCAGCAAGACTCAGAATGCCCACTAGTGTATCTCGCAGAGGAGTGAGCAGTATGGCTTGCCCGCCAGGTCAGCAATAAAAATGAGTTTGACAAGCTGCCTTTATACATTCTCTTCAACCACAATAAATTCCGACAATACAGTTCCTGGTAGGAGCCTTCACCTCCGTCTGCACTCGTCTGCAGCTGACCATATTCGTGGTCCCTATTGACATGAGCACCTCCGCATAGGAGACACCCTAGTTGAAGAAAAATCTCTTTGCCTCCTATACACTCCCTGATTGACTGCTATAGCATCACTGTTGCTCACACACACAAGTTCTGTCTCATTATTCACCACATCCAATTGTTCCCTCACCGTTTCCGCATTTTCCACTTTCCTTTCACTCGTTAAATCGTAAAGATGCCACTCCAATTTGCCGATTCCCTGCTTCTAGGCAAGTTGCAGTAGGTTCTCACACCTCTCGTCATTCATAAATCCCGCGTCAATGTCCTGTTGCCGCACTATTCCTTTGCATTTTAGCCTTCTTATTCCTTTGTTGCCTTCGCTTGTAGCAATGAAGTGGTGGCTTGACAGTAGGATGGGGGAGTGGAGGAGTCCCTGTGGTGTCTTGGTGCTGGACTTATGGTTAGAGTCAGGATAGGCTAATAACTCTTTTTCTCCTCCCCATTCCAAGCGACAATAATAACTCTTTTTCTCCTCCCTATTCCAAGCGCCAATAACCATTATAGCCTATCGTCCCTTTAAAAGGATGGCTACTGAACAGGAAAAAACTCAAGTCCCAGTGCGCAACGCGAGCTTTGTGAGGGGTCCCAAGGGGTCAGCGAGCAGCAGGAGTAAAGCGAGCAGCAACAGCCCAGTGGTCAGCGTCCTCGTCTGCAAACCAAGTGAATGCCGGATCGAATCCCGCGACCGACCCAACTATCATATAGGACTTAAAAAAATATATCCAGTTTGGCATGGGCATTAAAGAGTTAACTGTATTTCTCCCCCCTATTCCAAGCGACATTAAGTTAGGTCAGGCATGAGTGTATGGCTTCCCAGGCCGTCTAGTACTCAAATAAACAAACAAACAAACTAACAGCTGAACTGTACCGAAGGACACAATAAAATAACATTTCCTTGCCGTGGATTGCGTAAGAATAAAGGGATGGACGTTAGATGATGGTTACGCAACAATACAAACAGGGCAGGATTAAGAGGGTGCTTTGGGTGCTGCAGCACCGGGCCACAGGCTGGAAAGGGCCTCACGGCTGCCTTACGGTCACAAAATCGATAGAAAAACACGAATGGGAACGAAAGGGGGTACATAGGGAACAAGAGGTTATATAATACACGAAATGGCATAAAATAATAAAGTAATGGGTGCATTCGGTACAAGGGGTACAAAAGGGTATGAATGAGTGTGAAAGGGTAAGAAAGGCCACAAAAGGATATGAGGCTTTAGAAAAGGGTGCATACAGGTACGAAAGGTTACATAAGGCTACAAAAGCCTATGTCATGGTACAAAGATAGCAAAACAATACCAAAGGGTACAGGGGTAAGAAAGCTATGCTGCAAAGGATACGAAAGTCAAAAAAAAAGGGAAATTGTCGAATTAATGTACTTTTTTAAACTGCTAACGGTATTTCGGAAATTACAGGAACAATTTTGCGAGGAAGTACCTGCAAATTTTTACATGCAACAATCAACATGAACACGAGTAAATCCAGGACCTTTCTCTTCCTAATTGCACAGGGGTAGGCTATAGCCAGGATTGAACCAGTGACATTTGGCTTAGTAGATTGTCGTGGTAGCAATTGAGCCACCCTGACCCTCTGGTACCAAAGGATACGAATGGGTACGAGGGTACAAAAGAATACAACACGGTAGAAAGGTTACACATTAAGGTGCGTGAGGGTACAAAACAGTACATAAAAGTACAAATCGCACATTTTAGACAAAAGAATGTATACGGGGAAGGAAGTATACTAAAGGTACTAAGGGCATGAAAGGGTAAATAATGGTAAATAGAGTACAAAATGGGAAAAGAAGGTACGAAAGGATCCAGAAGGGCTCAAAAGAGTAAACGAGTAAAGAGAAAACGAGGGTACAAAAGGGTACATCCACATGGGTATATAAGGTCACAGTAGAACAGGAATACTTTGAATAGTTTTGAATTTCTAACTGCTGTATCTCCAAGTAAACCTAGGTCATTGTTGAATTTGTTGCTAAGATCCGTCATTCGTGTGGCAAATAATCAAGTTTGGGCTCATGTTCCCTAAAAGCAAAAACAAATCAGATCCGTTAGCCACCCTTAAACAATGACCACGCCTCTTAAGTTTACATTGTAAGACATCATTGTTAGAAAGTAATTAAGCCATCTGTCATTGTTATGTTAGCGGCCACTGTATACAGACATAGGGCCTTAGGGCTTCGGGCAGATGACCAGGAGTGGTTAACGCTCGTTAAACCCTTTAACCCTTTAACCCTGTATACAGTGGGGAAGATTAACGGCGGGGTATTGAGGCAGGGGCGGATTTAACGGGGGGCAGGGGGGGGGGCAAGGCCCACGCCTTCGACGGAAAAGGACCTTCATGGGCTTTCATGGTAAAAGGGGGCCATCATTCCCCAAGCATTAGTAGTAAAATAGAACCTAATAACAAAGAACGTTGTTGGGTTACAACTGGCTAAAAAAAAAAGGTCCTCACAATCTCAGGAAGGCAGGGGGCCTTGTAGGGCTTTGCTCCCCCCCCCCCCAAGCGTAGTTCCTTAAATCCGCCACTGGTTTGAGGCTTAGTGGCACGTCAACAGCTAGGTCATTAGCGTCAATCTATCTTAGATTAACAGGGGGTTGGGTTTGTCTCCCGTAAGTAAAACAACAACTGGCTATGGTACATTATATGAAAGCCATGGATTCGCAGTTTTAGCGAATTTAACGATGTTTCGGACAAATTTTCGAATCTGAAAATCCCTGAGCCCTCAAAAGTGTTCTTCTAGGACCCTGCTTATTGGGAAAAAAGAAATTTCTTATTTTGAGAATTTTTAAATATCCCACACTTGATTCGAAGTTTCAATTTTTTTTTCAATTTTCGACGTAAACTAGATTTTTTCGCTCAAGACAATTTTTCAAATCTGAAAACGCCTGACAACTCATAAATCTCTTTCTAGCACCCTAAATATGGACTAAAAAGAAATTTCTATTTTGTCACTGAAGGCAGTTTTTCGAATCAGAAAATGCCTGACCCCTCAAAAGTTTACTTGTAGGACCCTGAATATGAAATAAAACAAAATTTCCTATTTTGACAAGTTTTTAATATCCCATACTCAATTATAATTGTCAAAGTTTTATGTTTACTTTAACACTGTAATCAAACTTAGTGTTAAGTTTGGTATCACCTTTCTCAATTCAATCTTGGCTCTGATATGTCCATCACTTCTTACGTTGCTGCACACTCTTGCCGAATCTTCTGTTACCATTCTCCCACCCTTTCCATGTCCTGTGTGTGGCAGGGAAAGTTAGGACTGTGAAATGCTATATCGTCAGTTTCTTCAGCGTTGGGAAGTTTTTCCTGGTTATCGCCTAACAGCATGTGTATGGTGATGGACGGCTCTCTTACAGAACAGTTAGTGCAGTCCACTATGTCAATGTAATTCTGTGCTCTGAAATTCATGGGAGATGCAGTTAGTTTGAATATCAACATTGTTTGTATGCTACTTTTTTTTGCACGCAGAATTCTCTTGAAGGCTAGTGTTCTGGTGTGCTTGCGATCATCAGATATCATACAGAGCAGTATGTTTTCTTGATACGGAAAATATACTTTACACTGGGTAACTGGGTCAACTATATTTCACAGGTCTTGCAGCAGATCCCTGGAAAAATTCATCAAGAGCCAGGTCCATTGCAATGAGCTTCTATTTAGACACATCTTCCTACACCTGGACAGCGCCACAGCAGGTCTTAAAGCCTTTTCAGGATTCATTGGAAAGAAGTCTATTGAAGTCGTTAAATTTGAGAAGAATACTCCTGCAATTGACAAACCCCATCATAAAATACAATATCCATCAAAGAATACTCCTACAATTGACAAACGGATATCTGTACAGATCACCTAAACCTGAAGCACATTTGTTAGGCAGCAGACTAAGGACAGTGTAGTACACAGAGTTTGGCTAAACGAGATCCTGGGAAAATTGCACATTTTTATTAGCTAACCACTGCCAATCATATATGGTGATTGTACATTGCAACGAACCAAGAAGACCCACCGTAAAACAGTCTGAAGACTCTCGTTGAATACATAATAAAGGTAAACTCTGTTGTATGGTTCAGAACTAAGACAAGATGAATGTGTACGGATGGAGCAATAAATTTGTGGTTCTTGATGAATTCTTCGAGGTACCTGCTGCAAGACCTGCGAAATATAGTTAACCGAGTCATGATGAATACGTGAAAACTAGTAGCATGAAAAAATGATACTTTGAAGGTTATTGTGTGATCGCAAGCATATCAGAAAACTAGCCTTCATGAGAATCCTACGTGAAAGAAAAAGCAGCATATAAACAACGTTGAGATGCAAACTTACGCTATCCTCCATGAATTTAATGGTGAGAAATTACATTGAGATTGTAGAGTGGAGTAACTGTCCTGTAACAGAGCCACCGATCACCGGGCACATGCTGTCTGACGATAACCTGGAAAGACTTACCAATGGCGAAGAATCTTTAGATATGGTATTTTATATTCCTAACTTTCCCTGTTACACGTTGGCCGAGGAAAGGAGATGAAAATGGTAACAGAAACATTGGAAAGAATGTGCGGCGAGGTAAGAAGAGACGGACATACCTGAGTCAAAACTGAATCGCGAAAGGAGATACCAAACTTTTATACTAAATCTGATTACAATGTAAAGCAAACATAAAATCCTAAAAATTGTAATCGAGTGTGGGATATTAAATATTTGTCAAAATAGAAAATTCTGTTTTGTTTGATATTCAGGGACCAACAAGCATACTTTTGAGATGTCAGGGATTTTCAGATTCGAAAAACTGCCTTGAGCGACAAAAAATAGTTTCATATCGAAAATTTGCAAAATTGAAAACTTCGAAGCGAGTGTGAGATATTTAAAAATGATCAAAATCGGAAATTATTTTTTTAGTCCATATGTAGGGTCCCAGGAGAGACTTTTGCGTTGTGAGACGTTTTCAAATTTGGAAAACTGTTTGAGCGAAAAAATCTAGTTTTACGTCGAAAATTGGAAAAATTTGCAACTTTGAAGCAAGTGTGGGATATCAAAAAAACTGTCAAAATGTGAAATTCTGTTTTTAGTCCATATTTAGGGTCATAGGAGATACATATGAGAGGTCAGGCGTTTTCATATTTGAAAAACTGTCTTGAGTGAAAAATTCTAGTCTTACGAGAAAAATAGGTAAAATATGAAACTTCAAAGCAGGTGTGATATACTTAAAAATTGTCAAAATGAGGAATTATTTTTCCCTGTTACCAGTGCACTAAAAGGAAACTTTTGAGGGGGCAGACATTTTTGATTCGAAAATTTGTCTGAAACGAAAATATCAAGACACCCTACTACATAAATGCGGGCAATCAGCCTAGAATTTGTTGAAATGTGCAGTCGTTATGCCCTAGCACAATTACCTGATTCTAAAAAAAAACTTCTTGGTGGAAAAGGTGGGGTAGAGATCGTTGATTTTCAGGTTTTATGCAACGGAAGGAAAAAATGATAAAAACTTCGGCCACTGAGATATAAAATATTAAGCAAGTGATCTGGCCAAAATTTGGCATTCATTTCATATTTGACTGGGAATCGTGATTTTTTATGGTTTCACTATTGAAAAAGCGCTAACAGCAAAGATTACTGTCATTTGTAATGTTTCTATGAACGCTGGAAATACACCAACTTTTGGAAAAGAAAATTTGTCCCCCATTGAGAATAATGCTGTTAAAGCCAGACAAATGAAAAGTTACTTCCCAGAAGCAGTTAACGCTCGTTACAAAAACCCTTTGAAAAGTTAATTCTAGTATAGGCAATGCGTCGAATCATGACAGTGGTCT
Organism: Lithobius niger; assembly: GCA_023313725.1. Lineage (NCBI taxonomy): Eukaryota > Metazoa > Arthropoda > Chilopoda > Lithobiomorpha > Lithobiidae > Lithobius > Lithobius niger. The sequence continues at coordinate 16,284 of JAHWFP010184423.1, read as the reverse complement.
GCACACAGCTACAGAATGATAATACTGCTCCTCCATTAACGACAGAACTCACTACGTCAGAGCGACACGAATCTAAACCTTATAAGTCCTGATCCGGAAATCCCTTGAATTTTTTTATGGGCCGGAAATCCCATGTCCCGTGAACCAACAATTCTTTTAAACTCTGTCAATTACTTTAACGACGATAGTATTACTTCCTTTAAAGCACCTTTAACGGAAGTAACACTATCCCAAATTTTTTTCCTAGCACATTCAGCACATTGGAAGTATTATCTAGTCCAATCATTATTTTGAGTAGCACATTCTTTTTAGGGGCTGGTGAGAAATTAGCATTCTCAGTTTGGTTACTTTGGGAAGCCGCAGTTCTTTAACGGAAGTAGCATCAGCGCTAAATCTTGCTAGCACACTTTCCACATTGGAATTATTATCTAGTATAATCATTATTTTGAGAAGCACATTTATTTTGGGTGCTGGTGTGTAGTTAGCGCCCTCAACCTTGGGATATTTTGGGGTACCACTGCCCTTTAACGAAAGAAGCACATTCACTGGTTTTTGCTAGCACGTTCAGTAATAAGCACATTAAAAGTATTAGCTAGCACAATCATTTTTTGAGCAGCATATTCATTTTAGATACTGGTGAGAAGTTAATACCCTCAACTTAAGGATGCTGGTGCCCTATAACGGAATAAGCATAATCGGTTATTCTTGTTAGCAAATTCAGAACATTGAGAGTACTATCTAGCAAGAATCATTGTTTTGAATAGCACATTTATTTTGTGTACTGTAGTGAAGTTATCACCCTCAACTTTGGGGCATGTTGGGGTGGGGTGCCATAGCTCATTAATGGAAGAAGGACAATTGCTATTTCATACTAGCACATTCAGCAAATTGGAAGAACTATCTGGCACAATCATTATTTTGATTAGCACCTTTATTTTGGGTGCTAGTATGAAGTTAGAACCCTCAACTTTGGGGAAGTTTGAAATGCTGCAGCCCTTTAACGGAAGTAGCACATTCGCTAATTTTTGCTAGCACATTCATCACATTGGATGTACAATCTAGCACAATCATTGTTTTGATTAGCACATTCATGTTAGGTGCTGGTTTGAAGTTAGCACCCTGAATTTTAGGGTACTGCTGCACTTTAACCTAAGTAGCACAATCGCTAATCTTTACTAGCACATTCAGCACATTGGAAGTATTATCTAGAACAATCATTGTTTTCAGTAGCACTTTCATTTAGGTGCTTGTGTGAACTTTAGAACCATCGACTTTGAGGTGCCACGACCCTTTAAAGGAATTAGCAGTCTCGCTGATTCTTGCTAGTATATTCAGCAGATTGGAAGTACTATCTAGCACAATAACTAATTATTAATGTGGTAATGTTTGGGTGGTAACTGTGAGGACCAACATGTGTAATTCGTGAAACGTACAGGACAGAAGGAAACATAGATGATAGTTAAAGTAAATAGGAATTAGAGTTTAGTCATAATAAACATTTTAAGTACAGAACGTGTTACCAGAAACGAGTCGGCAAGGGAAGTGGAGAGTAAACAAACTTTACAACAGTATAGCGTCTTCCAAGCCTTACTAACAATTATCAGTGCAAGACACTGCTATCTAATGCTATTGTTAAAAGCGTATTATTACATACTCCTTTATGGATCAATCATAATTATATCCGAATCCAACAAACCCCCACGTCAATTCAACACCTCTTGTGGTAAAAGGAGTTGATTCAAACAATTGATAAATCTGAAACAGACAAACAATGAGTTAACGACGCATGGCGTTCAGCACATAGGCTTTTGGTCATGACGTCAGCCCAATTCTGTTCAGTGGAGACATATTCAAGTTTAATATCTTCTGAGTTGATTTTCTCTCTCACAAAATTATAAATTATATCAAAATGCTTTGTACGAGACCTTTCTATTTGGGAGTTAGCATGTTGAATTGCTGCTTGCGAATCACAAAACACTGTACTTGCTGGTAATTGAATAATTTCGTTCCCAATCTCTTGAATCGATGTACGCATCCAAAATATTTCTCTTGCTCCCAGGCACAAAGCACGATATTCAGATTTGCACGTGCTAAGTGAAACAGTTTTTTGTTTTACAGCACGCCAAAGTACAGGGCTTCCCGCATAAATCACCACTACACCACTAATTGATTTCCTGTCGTCTGGATCATCTGCGTGACTTGCGTCCGTGTAGACTCGGAAACCCTCAGTATTTCTTTGGTAAATTAGTCTTAATTTCTTCGTCCCCTGCAGATACCTTAATATTCTTTTGGCTGCAGTCCAGTGAGTTGGCCCTTGTTTTATTGAATTAATGGAGATGGCGTTTACTGCATAAGCAATGTCGGGTCTCGTAGCTAAGGCAATGTAAGACAAAGATCCTACTAATTGACGATACAGAATATTTGTCATATCCTCTCCTTACTTGGGGGTCAAAGTAGTAGTCTTCTTTAAATGTGTTCCTGGCCCAGCGGGTGTACTAACAGGCTTACATGTCTCCATATTAAATTTCTTCAAAACTGTTTCTATATAAGTCTGCTGATGCAGTCCCACTGACCCATCTTCATACCGCTCAAACTGGATACCAAGTAAAAAGTTTACAGGACCTAAATACTTGATTTCTAGGTCACTTTTTAAGATTTTTCGTAGACGTATACGCATTGACGCATCTTGTGACGCGCAGACCAAGTCATCTACGTACACAGTTATGATTCCTAGAACTCCGTCAACTTCTATCCAATAAACGCATGCATCTGATAAACAACGCTGCATTCCATTTTGTAACATGATCTCATTAAACCTCTCGTACCAACATCTGGCAGATTGCTTTAGGCCGTATATGCTTCTGACAAGACGACAAATTTTATTTTCTTGCCCAGGTATAACGAAGCCTTCTGGTTTGCGCATGCACACAAATTAATTTAGTCGGCCATTAAGGAAAGCTGTGGTGATGTCGTACTGGTCAATAAACCAGCCTTTCTGAATTTACATACTTAAAACCAGACGTATAGTAGACAGTCCGGCTGTAGGACTGTAAGTTTCAAAATACGATTCAAGGTACCTTTGAGTATAACCTTTTGCAACCAGTCGTGCTTTATAACGATCAATACCTTCTATCGCATTTCTTTTGACACAAAACACCCACCTGCAGTCAACGACTGCCACTCCTGGCTTCTGATCGTCTATCTCCCACGTGCTAGTTAACATGAGACTACCACATTCAGCGTTGATTGCAGCAAGCCACTTGTCGGCGTCTTCACTTTTCATTGCTTGTTTGAAAGTCTGGAATTTTCGGCGCGGGGTCCAGTAGTGCAACAGCTGTGTCAACATAATCATCATTACAAACATTATTGAAACATTTATCTTGGTTCAGTTCTTTTAACACACTTTCACCATATAACGTTTTCATTATTTCTTCACATGAACCATCTGTTTCAAAATACTCACGTAAAATCGCTACTAATGCTTCTTGTAAGTCACTGCTACTACTTCCCCCTGGAACAGTGTTCAGTGCTGCTTTATTCTTAGTCATGCTTCTAGTCATTCTTCTGTATTCACTCAGCACCTCCGTTGTGGATGGCCTTGATGTACTGGCTTCCCTTTCTTCTTGATTGACTGAATCATCTTCGCTTGGTACGGATGACCTTGATTGATTCGGTTCCTCACTCCATGTATCTTCGTTTCTTTCGTCATTTGGCTGATTTATGACTACTTCTGGGATGGTTGGCCTTACAACCATCCGGTCTCCTCTCCTTCGGTCTCCTCTCCTTCATTTTCGCTGTCGTGTGGCTCCACTTGTAATTCTTCTTGTTCTTCGTTCGAGGGCACCACGCCATTACTTTCTACTGAACTTTCGACTTTGTCCCAGTTTTTGAGGAATAAATCCACGTCTTCCTGTGAATTTGATATACTGAAATTATATTCTCGTTCAAGGAAAATTGCATTTCTAGTAACTATTATGCATTTATCACGTAAGTTCCATAACCTGTAACAACGAGTATTTGGATCGTAGCCCACCATAACACATTTTATTTCTCTTGGTTGAAGCTTGTTACGGTGCGGTTTAGGTACTTGGGCAAAACAAATGCAACCAATGGCCTTTAAATGTTTTACAGTCGGTTTTTGTGGCCTATTTAACCATAATTGTATGGGAGTCATAAATTTATCGTTTTTATTCGTGCACCTGTTACGCATATATGTGACTGTTAAAATAAGTTCACCCCAAAGATACATCGGCAGATTTGCTGACATTATCGTTGCTCTCACTAGGGACATCAATGTCCTATGAATTCTCTCAGCTTTTCCATTGCTTTCGGGATTGTAAATTCCTGTAGTTACGTGCTTGATCCCTCTAGCTTTAAAGAACTGTTTTAGGTCCGATCCCAAGTATTCTCTTCCGTTATCGCTTTTAAAAATCTTAAGTTTGTTCCCCATTTGTCTTTCGGCTGTAGTCACGAATTCTTTTACTAATTCAGTTACTTCTGACCCATTACGTCACTACGTACGGAAGTTAACCTAACTTTGGGCCTTTCTTCTTTGATTGCGGGAAACGACCTTCTAGCTAAATTTGCCTCTAGGCACTCATGACATTGTAATATATTTTTACTCTTGGGCGGGGGTACTAGGTCTCTGAAGGCGTCTACATTTACCATTTTTTGTAAAGTTGAACAAGCCACATGCATGAATCTTTTGTGCTACAGTTCAATTTGATTATATTTAGTTGGCTTTTCATGTTTTAGTTGCGTTACCATGGCTACGTCACTCTTAACCATTTTTAGGTTAGATTCGGGCGTTAATCTGTTCATCTCTTTCTTGTTGTTTATGCTAACAGGTTTCCCAGGTAAAACACATAAACCATTTTCAAGATAACCCCTTGTCACTACTTCAAGGACTTTGTATATAACGCACACACGTTCATAAAAAAACAACATAGCAACCGCTGGCTGTTGCAGCCCTGACTGAAAAGAGATTTACTTGTAAGTTCGGTACGTATAATGCGTCTTTTAGAAATAGTCTATTTTTAAGCCACTTTATGATCACACTGCCTTTTGAGTGAGGTACCAAATTACTATCTTTACTTGCAGACATTATTGGCAAGGCGTTAAGCTTTTTAGGACACACTAACCATTCTTTATTGTTGGTTAGATGATTAGTTGCACCGGAATCTATAACGAACTTATCTTTCAGAGCACTGCTCGTTTTTGCTGACCCAAACGCTTTTGTTGTCCAACACCACAGAGTCGCTAGGAGTGCAAACATCGCTGTAGATGCTTCAGCTACAAATCCTACTCTTCTCTGTCCTTTGCGAGCTCCTCTTCTCCCTCGGAAATTGCGATGATGGCTGTTCCCTCTTCCTGGATCGCTTGCGCTATAATTAGAATTTGTGACACTGGTTACATTTTGCTGTAGGGGAAGGGAAGAGGGGCAACAGGCTCCCTATGTCCGGGTTGTATTTCTGAAGTTTTCATGAGTATTTACAGTTGATAAGGCTGAGCTACCTATTTGTCGACTTTCTTCATCTTTTACTGCTACTATAGAGTCTTCAAAATAAAGTAATTCTTTCACTTTCTTCACAGTTATGGTCTCTACACCTTGAGTAGATAATTCTATCAACATTACGTCACATTCAGAAGACAGACCTCCCAAAATTAACCATGACAAATTTTGATCTTCGATATTGAACCCACAATCTTCTAATTCATGAACGCATTCATCAATTTTATTCAGATAGCTTTGCATGCTTTCTCCTGCCATTTTTCTAGTGGAATACAACTTCCTATGTAACTCTACACACCTTAACAAGTTTGAAGGATGGAAATTTTCTTTTATAAAATCCCACAATTCTTTAGGCGTTGTTTTACTAGCTGGAATTGTAAAGCATCCTGGAGCTATGAATAGACTTAGTACCAAATGCTCTTTGCGCATCAATCCGTGTTTTATCTGCATCTTTTTCTTGTGACCGTCCTAACACATCATCCCAGAGTCCTTTTTGCATTAGGTAGGCCTTAACTTTATTTTGCCACGTATAATAATTATTCCCATTTAACATTGGCATTATAGCACTAGGATTCGAACTAGGTGATGCCATCTTAACTTATTTTACTTTTGGTAACCTTTCTCGCTGAAACTTCACCCTTTTTACGTATATACTACGTTCGTATTTGCTTGCATTACACTGTAGTATTTTTAATGTGGACCAGTAACCACATAAATTTATACTGCATTCGGTTGCTTTACGGGAGGGATGCAAAATTACTCTTATTTTGAACCTTAATGCCCTTAATATTTCTTGCATACGCATCCATGACTTGAAAACTCCCATGGTGATCTCCTCCTTGCTTTTTCAGGTGTTGATCCAAACATTTTCACCATGGCGTCGTTCCATTTACATTTTCGACTGTCTTCATTTAGAGCCGGCCGGCAAATTCGATAAAAATTCAGTTTTCTTCCTGGTCCAGTCGAAACCATCAGTCTGCTATCACTTGTGAGGACCAACGTTTCAGGTATAATTCATGAAACGTACAGGACAGAAGGAAACATAGACGACAGTTAAAGTAAATAGGAATTAGAGTTTAGTCATAATAAACATTTTAAGTACAGAACTTGTTGCCAGAAACGAGTCGGCAATGGAAGTGGAGAGTAAAAAAACTTTACAACAGTATAGCGTCTTCCAAGCCTCACTAACAATTATCAGTGCAAGACACTGCTATCTAATGCTATAGTTAAAAGCGTATTATTACATACTCCTTTATGGATCAGTCATAATTATATCTGGATCCAACAGTAACTTTACACACATATGGAATTTGACTACGCATCCGAAAAAATACTACTGAAACTTCGGAAATAAAATCGAAAACACAACAATTTTGTTGGCAAAGATATCAAACTGGTCAACGTTGCAAATAACGCATCTGAGTCATTGTTTCAATTATTAACAATAACAAATAAAGGACCACAGTACCATAGACGATAACACAGATAGAATTCAATTCATGTACAGCACAAGATATATGTTGGCGCTGGTTCCATCGTATGTTGAATAATACTGTAGCACAGTATAATTTGTTTGTCTTCAATGAGTCCAAATTCCGATGCTACTCACTTGGTTGATTCGAAAATATCATCTATGGCACCATCCTATTATATCAAGCAACAAACAAAACGAACAAACAAAAATACAGTGTCATACTTGAGTGCATGGAGGAGTGTCGTTGGCAAAGGTCGGCAGGAACCAGCACGTTCCAGAAGAGGGCACAAAACTAATCTCTGGTATGTGTCAATGGAGAACTGACACGACCTGGATGTGTTGAAATGTGTTGCAATACCCTTGTCCAAAAGGACATATGGACATACATTTTAACTTGTGAATAGGACCAGGTTGGCCTGCCACAAATACTTTTTTACTAAGACGTTGTAAATGTTTGGAGTTGTCTGCCGTCTGAGTCATTTTAGCGCCTACCATTTTTAGTTTTCGACGTCTGCTGAATCAGGTTGACCTTTCATCCTCTGTCAGCTTTTAATTTGCTCTCCTATTTAAATTGTGTGGGGTTTTTTATTTTAAATTTGGCCGTGTGTTAGTGGCCAAACAAGTCCTTCGTATTCCTGTTGCTTTTGCAACAACTCTTGCAATAATAAAATTGTTACTGCAGCATTGTGACGTGCATTGATTTGTGAATCTTTAGCAGGAGAAATAAATAAATTTTCCTAGCCGAATTCTCCAGGTGGTTTAGATGGAATCTTTGGTGTTCGTTTGGCAAGTGTTTGTGTGCCAGTCCCTAATATTCGAAGAATTGCTAACCTGTTTGGTCGCTAACCGGCCTGCTTTTGAATCACTGTATTATACATAATTTTACTTTATGTTAGTGGTAATAGAATTATAATTGTGGACCATCCTGCATGAACTTCGAAGACACAGAGTCATCTGAAATTAAATTCCTAGAATTTGCATAAGCGTGTAATTTCTCGACATGGAGGACAAATAGGTAAGTACGTATATGTGAGTATTGAATTACTGAGTATTATTTAAGCACTATCGAAAATAACACTACTGCTTTATTTCAACATAATTATTACAATGTGTAAATTATTGTAGTCTGCTGTTAGGCCTGCTGTTATTATTAACACTAAATGCGTAAAACAGTGGCAATGCAGCAATTAGGTGTTGATGCTAAATAAATATATTTTATGTTAAGAGGTGAACTAGTGATGCAGAACAAAATAGTTTAATCACTTACATTTTAATTATTTATTGTCAGTTGAAGCCTGGATTCATGTCAGTTAACGATGGTTATCTGGTATTATATTAAATGGGAACAATTTGTAAACTGTTAATAATGAAACTGAATTTGGTTTGAAACGTTATGTGCTGAGTATGTTGTATGTGCTTTTTACTTGTTTTCAGTCTTTAACTTTTAGTCACGTAATAATTGGTGCTCGCACGCTATTTAAAGTGATTTTTATGTACTTTATTTAGGCCTAATACACATTTGTTTGAAAACGGCCTAATATACGACATCCTCATGCGGCCAGAGTATTCATTTAATAAATAAATTGACAACCTAAATTTTATTTTTTTAAACCTCAATAAAATAGACATGCAATTGAAAAGCATTGCAGGAAGCCTTGTCTTACAAAAGTGATATAAGTCAAAAGTCAAACCACGAAAAAAACTGTAGAAACGTATGAACCAAATCCAGACAAATCTACTCAAACAACAAGACTCAGGAAAGAACGCGCAACAGAAAAGAACATCTTCTAAATGTTGTGATATCTCAGAAAATAAAAAGAATGTCATCAGTGTGTCACAATGATACACTAAGATACACTAAGAAGTAAGTAGACATTTCTTAAACCTAATGGCGAAGTGCTCTAAGTTTATGCTTAGGCATTGATGTCGTTGTTTTATGTCTTCTGTAATATCCTAAAAAAGCTCTTCTTGTTATTGACAGTGGGACTTCGTTCAAAGAAGACAAGCGATGCATGGCACAAGACTAAAAAATATAATAGACCAGACAAACGACTCATGACGCTGAACACAAGGAACATGAAACAAACAATGAAAGATGAAGGTAAAGTCATGGGGGTTATTACATGAAAATAGCAAAAGTGCATATTGTAACAAGGCATGATGTTTTGAGAAATGGAAAACGAGCAATTATAAAAGATTGAAGACAGAGAAAGGGAAAACAGATCAAAATACAACGACAGACTAGACAAAACGTTATAAGACTAGGAAACTGGAGGAATGGAAAATTAGCAACTATAAAAGATTGAAGACAGAAAAAGGGGAAAAAAGATTAAAATACGACGACAGGCTAGACCCTACGTTATAATACTAGAAATATACTCAACTTTGGAAGCCAGTAAAGTTAAATTAAACTGTATAATTAAAGTTTGGATGCCAGTAAAGTGTACATACAACACACGTTGCCACCTGACGTTTTCAATCAATTACTGGTTCGTTATCAAGAGTTTAAGATAACTCTTTTAAAATCTTAACTAGTATACGTTCAAAGAAGACAGTATACAAGCGATGCATGGCACAAGACTAAAAAAATATAATAGACCAGACAAACGACTCATGACGCTGAACACAAGGAACATGAAACAATAGGTAAACTCAGGCACGGACGGTCAATAAAAACAATAAAAACCACATCAAAAACCGTGCAAATAACAGCTACATGACAATAGGGAGATCCCAGTGCGTGCTGATGGCAGTGTGCGAAATAAGGCGTGACCTGCAATCAACACCCACTTGGGGGTTCTAATTTTCGATTAGATGACGTTTATATTTTTTGGCCGAGATTTTTATTGGATTTTATTGTCTGTTGAAGCCTGGGTTTATGTCAGTTAACGATGGTTAGCTGGTATTGTATTAAATGGGAACATTTTTTAAACTGCTAAGAATGAAACTGAATTTGGTTTGAAACGTTATGTGCTGAGTATGTTGTAAGTGCTCTTTACTTGTTTTCAGTCTTTAACTCTTAGTCACGTAATAATTAGTGCTCGCACGCAATTTAAAGTTATTTTTATGTACTTTATTTAAGCCTAACACAAATTTGTTTGCGAACGGCCAAATATACGACATCCTCACGTGGCCAGAGTATACATTTAATAAATAAATTGACAACCTAAATACACCTCCACACAATGGAATAACAGTGTCTAAGAGACTATGGAAAAAAGCATTCTGCAGTCTCTTGGGCAGTGTTATTCCATTGTGCGGAGCTGATTTTAGCTAGGCAATGTTTGTCCGTCGCAAACAAATTTGTATTAGGTCTAAATAAAATACATAATATAATTTTAAAATGCATGAGAGCACCAATTATTACGTGACTAAGGGTTAAAGACAGAAAACAAGTTAAGAGCCTACTACATACTTAATACATAATATTTCAAACTAAATTCAAGACCAAGACCAAAACCAAGACCAAGACTTGCACAAGACTTATTAAAACTCGCCCAAAAATGTGCAGCATCCGACGTTGCAACGATTTCGAAATACAAGAGCCAAATTTAATTAATATCTCGAGGTCAGATAGCGATCGGGAAGAAGACAGAGATAAAGAGCAGGACTTTTGGTTCAAAAAGGCACAAGTACCCTCAAACTAGCCCGTTTCAAATTCAATTTAGTCACCAGTTGTCGAGTTAAGTCTGTTAATAGCAATCCAAGAATAATAAAGGGTAGATGCAAGTCAGTTATTAAAAATCATACTGTTTGAAAGGGATGAAGTGAACCAGTGACCACAAAGGGTAGAAAAAAGCCACCACTAAGGACAGATCATCAGGTCAGTCAAGAGCATCAAGCCCCTGTTCCAAACTTCCCCGAACCATTCCTGAAGATTTTCAGATATTGCTGAACAAAATAAACGACATTACAGCGCAGTCTGGCAACCATGAACAAAATAAAGAGCTACTGACCTTTACTGGAGTATTATTCACCATGGTTACAATGACGGGCCAGGGACGATGTAGTAATGGTCAACAGCACCATGTCTAGGAAACCATACCATCGAGACAACGATGACCAACATCGGGATCAATTAGATTTGGAACAAGTTTCAACTGTTAGATGAGGAATTATTCACTGGTAATGTCAAAGACAGAGTCACTCAAATTAAGAATGCATACAGAGGATGAACAAAGATCAAGAACTTCTAATCCAAAAGGCAGACCAAGATTGAATTTGAATATTTCATTGCTCTGCGACTTGTTTGATGGATAAATCCTACATTTGGTGGCACACTTAGGAAAGAATGCTGCATGAGAATAGACCCAGAGTAAGACCCAGTAGAAGGACTTATGGAAAAGGATTAAGATAACTCACACGGAAATTCACACTGCCTGGCACCTCCAGCATTAGACCAAGCAGAAGGACCTATGGGAAAGGAATAAGATGTTTCACACGAAAATTCACACTGACCGGCACTGTGTGAATCAGGGTTAGATCATCGTCTGTAACAATAACTTCACATCATCATTATTTGTCAAGCTCTCTACATGAATCTGCGCATGATAGAGTGTTGTAGTCCACATTCCCATGCTGCTGGAATGCCTCCCAACTACGCTGAAATACTGTGATATTGGCAAACAAACCACGAATCGCTGACTGTTTTTAGCAACACATATACTGCCGTCTCTGCTCAGCACCCATGAAGAACCCATGACTGATAAAGGTATCAATGGTTGACTCATCTGGGGAGAGAAACTACTAATCCATTTTCGCACCCGCGGTGTGCATAATGTAAGAAACGCACTGTACAGCGAATCACCTAATCTCCTTGTTCTGCGTTGGACAAGTGGAACTATTTACTCATCCTTTTATTGCTAAACATGGCAACAATTTGCGTATAAGACAGAAGACTGTATGGCTACAAAATGGTGATATCACACAAGCATTTGTTTTACATTTCAAATGTAAAAGCAATGGAAATGAAACTATGTTCTATAAAACGATACATCAAAGAAACGGGAGTTGTGCACTCATGATTAAAACATCCTGATTGAAACATCATGAAGTCCGTTAAGCTAGAGATAAATCGAGACTTATGTAAGGAAACGGCTGAAAAAAGAGTAATGAGAAAAGAGCTGTGAAAAGAACCAAATGCATAAAAAAATTGAAGAACCACTGAAAGACTGACACTATAATACGAAAACAGACGATAAACTAAAACATTAGTAAAGGATCAAAGCTTTGAAGAAATATTCAAGAAACAAGTGACAACAGGTATACAATTGGAAATAATCCATCAGCGAATACTATAAACTAGTAATAACGTAGTACAGTGAGCACCCTTTATGCTAACCCAGATTCGAACTGGGAACTAGTCCATCACCATAATTATCACTAACAAATCGCCTTTACCAATATGGCCACATGGCCACTTGTCCACTTGTGTAGCATTGTAGTATAGGAAGTAACACAGCATAAGAAATTTCGTACAAAACAACACAGAAATTGGGTAGTATTGACGTTTGATGAAGTAGTATACTATTTTCCACCATTTATTTACTGTTATATTTATTTTGACTCTGCATTGATGTTAATCTCAATTCGAAAGACGACTTAACACTAAGAAGAAGTAGAAATTTGGGTTTTTATCTGTATTGGTTACCAGGTGGTAATTGCACATTGTTTTTTTTTATTTAAAACTAGATAACACGAATCCTAATAAAGCGATTGTATCTGCCAACATAAATAGATTTTTCAAATAAATATGTTCACACGGATTTTAACTTATGTTCACTGCACAGGCAAAAGAGGAAAACTAAATAAATAAACACATAACTAGAAAAATACATCTTTACAATACGACACAGGAATGTTATATATTTTTTATTTAT
>JAHWFP010184421.1:0-23958 GCA_023313725.1 Lithobius niger | reverse complement strand
AGCCCAACCACAAGTCCGTGAGACCTCTGTGAGCCGAGCTATTCGAAGAAAACCCCGTCAGGACGGATGTTAACCGTCACCATTTGGACTTCAGAAAAAAAGCCAGCCCTGGTATTCCAGGGACTGGCGTTGTTGGGAGAACAGTCAGTCTGATGCTGACAAATCCCCCAGTACGAAGTTGCCTGTTGGGACTTAGTCTCTGGCAGCATGGAACGGATGTTAACCGTCACCATTTGAACTTCAAAAAAATGGCTAAGTCCCACTAACCTAACCTAACCTCACCTAACCACAGGTATGCTGTTTCTCCATAACCACTCGTGTTTTCGGTATGAAACTTGGTAGCCAGGGGTATTTCGTCCTCCTAAAGCGATCTAGCCTATCCCCAGGGTCGTAGCTCGTTTCCTTCGTCCGCTATTGACGGTCGAAGTATTTAGGCCTATATAGGCCTACACTCAAAGCCGGTTTATTTAATAGCGCTCCTTCTACTAGGGCTGTGGGTCTGAATTTTTTTGGACGTCCTGGGGGTATGGCCAGCTAGGCGCCTACCGAGTTTGAAGGGTTTAGGACGAATGGTTTGCCGATGGCGAACTTGAAGGTCTGTGTAGGTGTTGAAGAAGTTTGCTGCAATAGCCTGCGGGACGTCTTCCCGCAACTTGGGTGCTGGTGTCCCTTGCACCGGGGAAGTGCATGGTTGAAAGCCAGACGGCTAGATTGACGGCCCCAGAAGATGGTGACCCCAGAGGCAACAGCACGCGGGATGACGGACACGTGTTCCCGCAACTTGTCTGCTTGCATCCCATGGCTAAAGACCGGTGTACTTTGCACCAAGGACGTGCGGGGTTGAAGCCAGACGGTTATAAAATAGAATCATGTGCGGCGATTGAAGGAACCATCTGTTCTAGTTTATTTAATCGATTTGTTTCCACAATTCAGCCGCCAGCTTCGCCGTGTGATTGACGATGATAAAGTAGAGTTACAAAAACGTTTTTTTTTTTTTGTTTTTTTTATAAAAAACCATATCTGTTGATATTAATTCTCCACTTTGTATATTGCGCCAACTCAAACAAAACATTCCTTCCTTCGAAGAAAGAAAAAAAGTACAAGCTTTTTTGAAGGGAAAGCGGCTGGTCAATTTTAAATTGAATCAGCCAAACGACGTGTTGTTAGCGAAGGCGATGGAACTAGGTTACGTAATGGAGGAGGTGATACAAGTACGGTCCTTTATCGAAACCCGGAGAGTTTTTGATGGACAGGCACGTACGTACGACATCACGATACGAAAACAAAATGAAGGAGTGAGCGATTTTAAAGCCCAACTAAAGAGAATTACGTCGGATTTGATCGAATTAATGTACGAAGTGTTAAAGGAGATGAGACCCACGAAACTTATGTTAAAAATAACCGCAGATTACGACGTGCAGAAGGAAACTAGTACTGGCAAGCCGTACATCACTCATTTAGAATCTGAAACGATTTTAATACAGACGAGTGAAGAAGTTAATCCGGGGAGTAAACGACTGCTAGGCTCAATAAATAAAAAAGAACGCCAGCTAATGGAAGAAGTGCAGTACCTCGCATTTAGAGAAATCACCAGGGCGAGACTGGAAGTTAGCCAATTTATAGTGAGAGGGGAGGGTTTGCCGGAGGAAGCCTTAGGCGAGGAAAGTTTAGGTGAAGAAGACAGTGGACCACAACCGAATGAAGATGTAGTCCTATTTGAACAAAAATTGCAATTTTTAAAGTCAACAAAAAGCTGTTTTCTACGTTAAAGTTGGTGACTCTGATTCGATGCAGTACTGCATTCTCGCAGCTCTACACCATCTAGTGACTACACCAAAATATCCTGAAAGTATGATGCATTACAAACCGTATTTGGGAAGCGTTAGGTGTGAAATGGGGATGGCCAATCCATAGATTTTTGAGCGCGAAAACCCGACTTTGGCATTAACTGTTTACAAATTAGATGAGATGACCAAGAAGACAAGAAATATGTGGCAAGTTAATTTACTTGAGTCCACATGTGCGTGCAAGGTGAGATCATATTCGTTTGGTCGTAGTTGAACGGCGAGTATTATTGATTAAAAACATCGACAAGCTTTTTATGACTGGAGCCAAGTGTGCTACGTGCAAAGAATGGTTCCCCAACCCAGAACCGCTCGGCCTTCATTATAGGGAAGCTCATCCAACGAAGAGCTCTTACGTTCCCCTACCCGACTGCATAGAAAAGAAGGTGGCCACTGTCAACATCAGATCGGATGACCAGAAGAGTTTCCTGTGGTGCGTGCTTGCGGCTACACATCCGGCCAAAAGTAACCCTAACAGGGTGTCCCATTACACTCCCTACGAAAATCAATTAAATTTATCAGGCCTCACTTTTCCAATGGAGGTTCGGGATATAGATAAATTCGAGCGCCAAAATCCAGAACATGCAATTAATGTATATGGATTCCAAGTCAGACGTATCAGAGTTAAGCCCGGGGAAAGAGAAGCCGTCACTCCTACTACTGAGGAGGAAGAATCCGATGAAGAATCCGATTTAGATGGGGAGGAGGAAGGAGATGAAGACGCTGAACACCAGCTTCGAGAGAATCAGAATACGAAGACAAAGAAACAATTTTCACCCTGCGTGTCAGTGAAGCCATTAATACAGCCAAGCACCGAGTGCTGCTTCTCCTTGTCAAAAATAGCCCGAAGCTCGGTTGTCATTTCGCCCTCATCAAGAATTACTCCAGGTTGTTAGCTGTCGGTAATAACGCTTCCCAGCCCTGCTTCCGATGCCAGAACAGTTTCAGGACTCAAGAAGCACTGACGAATCACGAATCTCTATGCGATTTGCAGGAATCCCAAAGGACGGAGTGCGTTGAAACTCTGTGTAGCAAAGCGTCGGACGTCAAGCGATTCAGGATTCCGTTTTGCGTTTATGCCGACTTCGAAAGTCTACTCACACCAGAAGTTGACGTCGCCTCGGAGAGCGTGACGAAGCACCATGAAGTCAGCGGTTATGCTTACAAGATCGTTTGCTGGCTTTCGGATGAATTCACCTGGCCAAGCAGAGTTTACCGAGGTCCCAATGCTGTTCAACATTTTATTCATACCTTGGCTGATGAAGTTGCTGACATCCAGGATAATTTGACGAGCAGAGTGTTGAATTGGGAAGCAGTTCCTGCTATGCAAAAACTCGAGTATGAAGAAGCAACGACCTGCTATGTTTGTGGGAAGTCCTTCCAAGATCATGCTACCGTTACTGGGATGTCACAAAATGACAAAGTTTTGAAGGTACCCGACCACTGCCACATCACGGGCGAGCTAAGAGGAGCAGCTCATTCAGGCTGCAATCTCAACCAGTTCTGGAGAAAGCGATTCCCCGTATTCTTTCATAACGGAAAACGGTACGATTTTCATTTCCTCGTTCAAGCTCTGGGAGAGATGGAAGCCGAGCAGTATGCTGCAGCTCCGGTTAAGAGCAAACACGTCCCCTTATACAGCTTCGAAATCATTGGAGAGAACACCAAACAATACAAACGGATCCATGTTCGGAAGCTAAGACTGGATTTTCTAGATAGCTTCCAGTTCTTGTTCGATTCTTTGGCAAAACTCGCTTCTACTCTTCTCCCCGATGATTTTAAGAACGTGAAGGCGGGGTTTCCCGAAGAACAACAACGTCAGCTACTCACTCAAAAAGGCATATTCCCCTACAGTTACGTGACGAGTTGGAGCAAACTAGACGAGCGTCAACTACCACCACGTTAAGCCTTCAAAGATGGGCTCTCCTGCAACGAAGACATTCCTGAAGAAGACTACCAACACGCGCATCGAGTATGAAAAACTTTTAACATCCAAACCTTGGAGGAGTACCAAGTCCTATACAACAAACTGGATGTCCTTCTACTGGCCGACATCTTCGAACGTTTCCGTTGTAGTGCTCTCTCGTCCTTCCAGCTTGACCCGGCCCACTACATAACCCTACCATCTTACGCTTGGGACGCAGCAATGAGCACGGCCAACAACTCCCTCTTCAAGAGCAGAGGAAGATCCGATGGGAAGCCAGACAGGCTTTACAGTCCACCCGACATTGACCAGTACCTGTTTCTTGAGAATGGAGTAAGGGGAGGTATTTCTATGATTACTAAGAGGTACGCTGCGGCCAACAATCACGATTTAGCCGAAACTTTCGGCGAGAAGCACCCAGAGAACTATATAAAAATTTACGATATCAACAACTTGTACGGCTTCTCGATGACTATGCCCCTTCCCTGCAACTTCTACAATTTTCTAAAAGAACCAGAAATGTGGACGACCGAGCGCATCAAAGATCTCCCTCGTAACGGAGTTTTTGGCTATGTGTTCCAAGTCGATCTCGACTACCCTGCCCACCTTCACCCACTCCACAACGAGTTTCCTTTGGCCCCGGAGCACATGATTGTACCTGGAGACAAATCTGAATCCCTTTCGGCCAATCTGGGACCAAAAACAAAATATATAGTTCACTTCTGGATCCTACAACTGTACTTGAAGCTGGGAATGGAACTAACGAAGGTGCATCGTGTTTTAAGGTTTCGTCAGCGTCCGTTGCTTAAACCGTACATCGAATTCAACACCAGGAAACATCAAGAAGCTACCAACACGTTTGATAAGAACTTCTACAAAGTCGTGAACAACAGCGTTTATGGTCGGACTCTGATGAATGTGCGTCGCTTCAAACAGTTCAAGCTAGCACTAACGTTGAAACAATACGCTTTGAAGTCAGGAAGCCACAGTTCAAATCTCACAAGATCCTGACCGGCGGTGCTGTCTTGGTGGAGCACAGACGAGTTAAAGTAAAGCTCGACCGTCCCGTGGGTGCGGGTCAAGTCATCCTAGACATTTCGAAGGAACTCGTGTACTCGCTGTGGTACAACGAATTGAAACCTCTCTTCGGTAGAGATATCGAATTACTATTAACAGACACGGATAGTTTTATAGTCGAAATTAAATCCCCGGATCTAGTGGAAAAACTCAATGAGAAGAAGCGAGAGTTCTTCGACTTCTCCACTTTCCCCATAGACCACCCTCTGCACGACGACAGCAACCGAATGGTGATTGGGAAACTGAAAGACGAGATGGGTGACTCCATTGTGGAAGAGTTTGTAGGTCTCAGGGCCAAGTGCTACGCCTACCGTATTGGTGATAAAGACACCATGAAGAGTAAAGGTGTTCGGAGGCCAGTCATCAAAAAAGAGCTATCCTTTGACACTTATAAGAAGGTGCTCTTTAGGGAGATTGAAAACAAGAAGGTGTCGGTAACCCAATTCCACTCGAGGGCCCACAAGGTTACCATCGAAACATCCGTGAAAATTGCCCTAACTTCTAATGACACAAAATGTGTGATCTTGGAAGATAACATCCATACTCGGGCACATTTCTACGTGGAACCGGAGAGCCAAGAAATGATCGTTTGGACAGCAGTGAGGAAAGTGTTGCAGACCCGGAACCAACAAGTAGCGGCTACAAACCACTTGTAAAAAGAACGAGGGCGTACCCAAACTTTCCACCAGAACTAAATGCTTTCTACGATTCAGACTCAAATGATGATGATGATGGCCCAGAGAAGAAGAAAGCAAAGATGTAAAGAAAACACTCACACTAAAAAAAAAAAAACTAAAAAAAAAATTCTCCCATTCCTTCCTCACTTTCCCTTCCCTCTCCTACACGACCGGTTATACCATCGGGGACTTTGATCTCTGGCAGGTCCAACCAAGGTGGGCAGGCGGTCGTGCCCCTTTCCCTAACCCCATCCCTCCCTCTTCCACCCCTCCGATTTTACCGTAGCCTTGACGTGGCGGAGGGGCTCAGTACTCATATTTTCCAGTCAATAAAAGTGAGGAAGCCAATAGCGGTCTTTTTAATTTGTTATTTTCCTCTTTAAGCAAGATTCGTACGTTTCTTATCGAGCCAAGTATTAAATCTATCGTCGTAGCCCATCCATTTGATTAAATAATGCGTCTTTCTGCCCACTTTCTTCGTTTCTAACACTTTTTCCACAAGAAACAAGTCTTTAACGTGAGTCTTCTGTAATTCCGGTTCGTAAAAGGTCCCGTCGATTTTTGTTCCTAACTGGTCAACTATACGATAACAGGGTGGGGTGGTTGTAAGAACTTCGGAGATCTCGAAGAGCTCTTTCGTCCAATTTTGCGTGTACCCCTTGTCGAACACCGATTGTGCAGTGGTCACCCTGACGACATCACCCATTTTCAGGATCCTTCTCCTTCTCTTCTTAGTCATTGCACCCGAGCTAATGTTCAGGTGCCTGCTTCTAATCTCGGGTTCGTCTTGCTCGGTCACGTCTACCGGTTTCATCTTTATCGTGGAATGAACTCTATTGTTATAATCTCGCAGCACACGATCGACAATGCTCAGCCACTCGAGGTTTCCTTTCAGTGTGAAATACTTCCAGATGATCCCCTTCAGCGTCCGGTTTAGACGTTCTACTATACTCGCTTTTAATTCAGAATGGCTCGAGTAATGATTGATGTCGTGACGTTTCATCAGAGCCTGAAAATCTCTATTGTAGAACTCTATTCCAGAATCCGTTTGTACATTGCTAACTCGTTTAATTAGACCTCGTTTCTTGATGGAGCCGAGAATCTTGGTGAAAGCAGCCGTAATGTCTTTCCCCAACTTTGACTTGACCGGAATTGCCCAAGCATATTTAGAAAACGTGTCTATGGCAGTAAGCAGATATTTGAAAGCTTTATTTTCGGCCGCGTATGGGATCATCTCCACCAAGTCTGCCTGTATTAAATCTCCAATTCCGTATGTAATCACACTTCTTCTTGGAAAGTTACGATGGGGCTGTTTATGTAGTTCCTTAACTAGAGCTTCCATCGCAAATAAATGAATTATACCATTTATTATTATTATTACATTTTTTTTTATTGACCCATCCACAACTTGACGTTAGCCTTCATGGCAGCGGCGACAGCTGCAGCAGCAGCTCTCTCGCTCAACCCCGCTCTGCTAAGGGAGAAGACAATTTTCTTGGCCGCCGAAGCCAACTCCTCGTCCGCCCTATGCCTGTCTTCGTCGCTGTTGGCGTAAGCTAAGTCGTGTTTTTTTACAAGACTCGTCGACAGTGTTGATCCCCACGTCTCCTCTCGCCAGTCTCTCGCTCAGTTTCGTACCGCGACCGCAAAACTTGTAGCCCGGGATGTGGAGTTCGATAGGTAGTTTATTTATCATCGTGTTTAACAGACCCGAACCCTTCGTTCTACTTGATTTTTTCCCGTGCAGCGCTTTCTGAAACTGCGCCTTGTTCGAATCGCAGACCTCGCATTTTCCTTTTAGGAGTTGACGTTTGTTCGATGTCGTGACGATAACCGGGTCTGCGGTGCCGGTAACTTGCTTACACTTAAAGTAATACGTGATTGATTTAATTTAGCTTTTATTTATAAAAAAAATTTTTGTATAAGTAAACGATCACTTTTATTATTATAACATTTCAAACCTTACAAATGAAACTAATCAACTACGACTCGATGGACGTCCTCCCCTTCCAGAAAAGGAAGAAGGCAGACCCGCTCTTTTACCGAAACAACTCGGGTGCATCATATGCGGTCCGGCCGGGTGTGGCAAGACGAATCTCACCCTCAATCTCCTCTGCAACGACGGTTGGCTAGACTACGATAGGTTATACGTGTGTTCCAAGACCCAGTTTCAGAGCAAGTACGAACGGTTGAGACGGGCCTTCGAAGAGACTTACCCCGAAGTATCATCGTTCTGCTCTAGTTTGGAGGAGATTCCGTTACCCGAACAACTGCTAGTAGACGGCAACGAGAAAAAGGAAAAGACCGTGATTTTATTCGACGACTGCATGATAGAAAAGCAGGACAAGATCGAGAGGTACTTCGCATATGGTCGTCACGCCAACGTGGACGTGTTTTACCTGTGCCAGACTTACAGCAGGATACCCAAGCGTGTGATAAGAGACAACGCCAACGTCCTGATGCTGTTCAGGCAAGACGACACCAACCTCAAGCACGTCTACAACAACCACGTAGGAGACATGAGTTTCGAAGAGTTTAGGGAAATGTGTAGCGAGTCTTGGAATTCTGAACCGTACGGATTTCTGACCATCGATAAGACCAAACCCTTGAGAGAAGGATGGTACAGACGCATGTTGGATTAGACATAGAAACAACGTGTTGGTGTTGACAAGAACGAGTGTTGATGTTGACGAGAACGAGTGTTGATGTTGACGAGAACAAGTGTTGGTGTTGACAAGAACAAGAATTTGTGTCAACGACTACTCAATTTTTTTTACATAAATAAAAGGATCTCTAAAATGAATACTAAGAAACGACAACAAGCTTCTGACCAGTATGAGGCCTTGAAACAGCGACTCAAACGTAAATTCAGGGATGCCAAGCTAGAAAAGGTTAGCGAATCCGAGCATCTCACCAAGATATTCAAACTGGTAACAGATCCCATCAGAGAGCAGACCAAACTCCAAGCTAAGGAGGGCAAGGAGGCGGCCGCTCAACGTCAGCTACAGATCAAAGAGTAGTTAGCCATCGAAGCCGGGCAACAGAAACAACACATACAGCACGGAGAAAAACTTCGCAACATTCAGAGGGCTTTGGAAGCAGCAACTGGTCCCGTTAGAGATGGAGAAGAAGAAGAAGACTCGGAATCCGAGCTGGCTTTTAATGCCGGGGCGATGAGACGACTATCTAGCTCCATGGGCCCACTCACGCCTGGCACCCTCAAGCAAATCGAAGCCATGACCCTGAGCGCGCGAATGAGATACTTGGAAGAGGAGACTTCTTTGCTAGACACCGTGCAACTAGGGCCGCTTCCTACCGAGTACTTGAGCATGTTCGCTACCAGGGAGGCTTTGACCGACCCCACTTTCGGCATAAGATACGAACCGGAAACTAAAAAGTACAAGATAGGCAACTCGGACGTGGATTTCGAAGGGGACGACGTGGTGGTGGGAGGGAAAAAGTACAAGGGCACCGACGAATTGTGGCAGTTGATCATGCTCAAGAATCCGCGAAAACCGACCGACGATCACCCGAGTCTGTTGGATTATCACGACATTCTCACGAGAAGCAGCGCCGTGTACCGAGACCACGACCCGCGGCTAAGACTGAAGTCGAGCGCCGGTTACAAGTACGCGACCTTTATTAAACCGGTGTTTGGGAAGACTCGGCAAGGGAAAGGTTACGCGACCGTCATCAAACCGGTGTTTGGTAAGGTTCAACAACAACAGCCAACTAGACAAGGGGAAGGATACAGGTTTTACAAAGACCCCCAACGAACTGTGCGAAAGACTGAAACTGATCAGAGCTTCGAGAGATGCTGGTAATACTGGTCTAGATGAGGAAATAGTGCACATTAACGCGGAGTTGAAAGCCAATGGTCTCTTATCGGATGACGAGCTTAGCAAATTGGTAGAAGAGTTTGGGAGATGTTAAAAGACGAAAAAAACGAACAAAAAAATTTTAACTAATAAAAGACTAAAGAAAAAATTTGGTTTATTAATAAATGTATAAGATTAATCGTAAACGATACACTTTCGTTAACTGCGACATAAGGGGAACGATGCCTTCCTCGTCAATAGTCCTTTCGTCAAACACCACTGATTTCACCACCAAATTTCTACACCTCTACTACTAATGGACGATGACAAGGAGGGGTGGGAGTTAGCACTAGTCAACTTGGAGACGTACAACTCGATTCCGAATGTGAAAGCTTTCGAGTCGGATACGTTTAGCTACAGTCACAACAACGGTAGGGAGTGGACGAAACTCATCATCCTGGTAGGTTCCTACGAATTAGAAGTGATAGAAAAGTACATCTACGGGGAAATGAAGAAGCGTCAGCACTGGGACGTCCCGAACGACATCTCGTACATTCGTATCGTCAGCAACCCCAATACTCTGAAATGCGAGCTACATATCACGAACAAACAATACAAGGTAGATTTCTCCGCCGCCGACCCAACAACCGTACGGAAATTATTCGGATTCGAGCCCGGAGTGTACCTACATGGTATCAACATCGCCAAGAAAACCGCCAACGTCCTCGACGTCAATTTCATCTTGGTACACTGCGATCTGATTGGCAATTCGTACGTGAACGGATCGAGGCAACCGACCCTGTACTCCTTCTTTCCTAATTGCGCACCGGGATACAAGATAGTGCAATCTCCTCACAACTTGATCTATCAACCCGTGACCAGCAACGCCATTCGTTCGATTAGAATCTGGTTGACCGACCAGGACGATCGTCCGCTTAATTTGAGGGGGGAAACAGTTACTATGAGATTACACTTGAGGAAGACGAAATGAGAAAATTAAGAAAGCACTTGAGGAAGAGGAAATGGGAAAAGTAAGAAACAAACAAAATTTTTTTTTATAAATAAAAGGATATAATAAGAACAAATTAAATGTTAGATTTTAAGACTAACAAACCATCTACCAGACAACTACCACCACCACCATCTACCGAATCCCAAGCTAAACGCCGACAAGTCCTGACTCCATCGAACGCGACCTATCTAGATACCCTCATCGCCAACACAAAATGGAGACCGTAGACGGTTACCTAAACGTCCAAGAACCTTTTACCCTGGACGAATCAGTGGTAGAGTATAATTACGACTACACTCCGATAGTGGGCATGAACTTGAACAATGTGAACTCGGAACTCAGGATAGTCGTTCAGAACCAGGATCTCTTCACTCACCCTCATCAAAGTTACCTGTACGTGAAGGGTGCGTTGGTAAAAGCGAGCGACGGGTCTGCTTACGCTGCCACCGACAAGATCGCTCTGGTGAACAATGCAATAGCCTACCTCTTCTCGAACATCAAATATCAGATCGGTGACAAGACCGTGGATGAGATCAATCACCCGGGATTCGCCAGCACCATCAAGGGAATCGTCTCCTACGGCCCGCAAGACCAGGCATACATAGCTAATAGAGGATGGTTCCTGGACGGTGCCAGCGCCAGTACGGCCGACGACGGAACGAATACAGTCTTCAAACACAAGAGAGACGTCCTTCTCAGCGCCCACACCCCGAAAGGTTCCTTCGCCTACGCCATACCCCTCTCGCATTTGATGGGATTCTTCGAAGATTACATAAAAGCGATTTACGGAGTTCAGCAAACGTTGACTTTAATGAGAGCTGCCGACACGAACGCCATCTTCAGGGACACGGGAGTTGCTCCGGGCAAGATCGTTCTAGATCAAGTTAGCTGGCGTCTCCCTCACGTTACACCATCCGACGCTCAGAAAAATAGGTTGTACGGGTTAGTGGATGCTGGGATCACGGTACCCATGGCTTTCAGGCACTGGTACTCGGACATGCTAGATTTGCCTACTGCAACTAGCTGTACTTGGAGACTGATTACCACGAGCTCGATCGAGAAGCCGAGATACATAATAATTGGATTTCAAACTGGGAGAGACGGAGATCAAAAGAAAAATCCGGCCGTGTTCGATCACTGCAGTCTAACGGATGCTCACGTTACTCTGAATTCCGAGAGGTACCCGTTTTTAGATCTGAATGCGGATTTTGCCAGCGGAAACGTTTCGAGTATATATCAAGACCTAGTAAACCTTAGTAAGCAATACTATGGAGAAATGCAAACGGGACCTGCTTTCGACGTGTCAACGTACGTTAAGAACTTCGTGTTAATCTGCTTTGACTGCAGTAAACAAAATGAAAGGCTTAAGTCGAGCGTGATCGACGTGTCTTTGAGGTTCAACTTCAGGGCGCAAGTACCGGCCAACACCAGATGCCACGCCCTAGTCATTAGCGATAGATTGATGAGCTTGAAGTTGGACAAAAGTAAAGTCGAAGTGATAGTGTGAAGAAATTTAAATAAAAGGAATTTTCTTACAAAAAAAATTTTAATATACAAAAAGGGTCATTAACGTTTTTTTTCTACTCTCACCAACAAACATGTACGGAAAAGCCATCGTAGGCCTAACCGCGGCCCAAAAAAAGCGGATGCTGAGTCAAATCAAAGCCGGTAAAACACCCAGCCTACGTCTAGCCAACTCTCAACTTAGGATGGGGAAGGCGGCCCTACCCGTCACCAAGAGGCAACAGTCCAGAATACGAAAAGCTAAAACGAGCGGCAAGGGATTGAATCTGAAGTTCTCACATACGCAAGTCAAGAAAGGTGGTTTTCTGCTCTTGCTTCTCCCAATTTTAGCAGCCCTAGGAGCAGTCGGAGGTGGAGCAGTTGGAATAGCCAAGGCTGTCAATTCGAGACAGCTCGAAGAAATAAAACGTCACAATGCTAAGATAGAAGCACTCGCCGCCGCTTCTAAAAAGGGTGGAGGGTTGGGGAGAAAAAAAAACAGTGTGGACGAGGATTTTACATGAGGCCGGGGTACCTTTGAACAGGGCCTTAACGAATTTAGATCTCATGAAATATGCGAAAAAGTTGGGGATCCATACATTCAGAGGAGTCTACAATAAAGATCTATTGTCCGCACGTCCCAAAGCGGTAGAATGTGGAATATTTAATTTACAAGATTCGAGAGAAGGCGAAGAAGGAACGCAATGGACCGCTTATTTGAATAAAATAGGTTCGTGCGCATTTTATTTCGAGTCGTTCGGCTTGCCCCCGCCCGTAGAAGTATCGAGGTACCTCCATGACAAGAGAATTATATGGAATTCGAAGAGGATACAAGCAGCCAACGAAATTGTATGTGGACAATATTGTTTAGCCGTATTGTATTATTTAACTAAAGGTTATACTAATTTGTTCAAAGTTGTAGCCGAGATAAAATAATTGAATAAAATGAACTTGGTGCCAGCCACTTGATAGATCGAGCAACAAGTAGGACTAATTAAAGGGAACCCATATTCCGAACCGTTTCGCTGTAGGATCAATGGTACCCGAGTTACGGCTATTTAATCGGGTAATGAACTTGGTGGCAGCCACAAGATAAATACTCTATGTAATGTGTGGGGGGGGGGGGGTCGCTGGGGGATGCCAAATTCCGAACCGTTTCCCTCTAGGACTAACGGTTCTCGAGTTACAGGGAGTTGGTTACAAAAATGAACTTGGTGGCAGCCACCTGACAGATAAAGTAACGTGTCGAGCCACCTGCAGGGATGACAGATTTCGATCGGTTTTGCTCTACGACTAACGGTTCCCGAGATACGGCCACTTGAAGATGCTCAAAATTAGGGGGGGGGGCAAAAATTAATTTTGACCGGGTCAACTGTTGGCACGAGTGGTCTGTGGAGTTGTTTGAAGGGTGGCCAAATTTCGATTCGTTTCGCTCTACGACCAACACCTTAGAAGTTTCAATCAACTCAATTATTACTCCATCATTTAACATCTAGCTCACATCTCAGTCTGTTTGGTATAGTGGTTATGGTCTTGGCTTCTTGTTCACAGTGTTCTGGGTTCGAATCTAGTATTAGGACTCTTGTTTTTTTTATTATTTCAAACCTATGACATCACTGAAGTAAACTCCAACAGCTAATCAAATTCTCTTGCTGCAAAGTCACGTGACTGCCATAGACCGTAATGTTAAATTTTGTTTTCGTACCCCCATTTTTACACTACTCTGCCGGGTTCGTAGTGCGCATGCGCGAGCGCGTGCCTCCGATAAAAGCCGTTGGGACGAGCCTGGCTTCATCTTTCTTCCTCCATATAGTCTAGGCCACAGAGAGGGGAGGTTGGGTGGATGAAAGTAATGTATGTTTTCAGTTAGGCAACAAAAACAACCAGGGCCCTACCCCTAGTATTTTAGTGTTTTTTTTATTGTCATTGAAAACAAGCATTACCTGATTTATTAGCATATAAGCAGACCTCGTCAACTGGCGGTGGAGCCTAGATTAACTGTCACCCGCGCTACGAGCCAGCTACCCCAAATCAACAGACCCTATGCACCGTAAGCCATCCATAAGTATATACATCCAATGCTGCACTCGTAAAGAATCCGGTCGCAGGACCGAAAAGTGAGCGGTTTGGTTGTATACAAGAGGATCGTGTGGCCTGGGCTGATGACAGTCGGGCCTCGGCGCCTGGCTCCTTGGCGACCGATACGGTGAAGACTTGAGGGAATCCGGGAAGGGTGCTGATGGGCGCCCGCAATTGACAAGCATAGGGTTGGATCCTGAGTCTTGCCATGGAATCATGAAGACGGGGCGGACTGCTGAAGCACTGGAGGTAGCTGCCAGGTAGGTAGTTCTTAACCGTAATGAACCCCAGTCGAATGGTGATGTCGGTCTACGTAGCAGGAGGGGACTAATGGATGCTCTACGCGTTCAGGGCGAGGTAAGAAAACTATGGAAAATGATAGCTTTCAAGACCTTACATGATATAGGCGCTTGTGAAGTTCACGATGAGGTGTCTTCAAAGATCGTGGATTGGTGCATCACCAAAGGCTGACTGTTAAAGGAAGGTCATAATTGTAAGACCAGATGTCCGTGGGCCCAGGTGTGGGTGCCTGGACATAGCCTGTCGTCATGAAGAATATAGAATATAGAACATAGAATATAGAACAGTTGGAGTACTAGTGTCGATGAAAGCCGTCATGCCAAAGTCAAAGCCAAAGTTATGGGCGGCGGGCGTTTCACTAGTAACGTCTGATGATGCTGGTACTGCAACAGGGAATGGCGATCGGCACTCAACTATAGCAAGGCAGAATCAAGTTTAGAGGAGCACGGTCGGAACTGGAAGATGTCTGGAGATCCCAAATGAACCAGTCGCCATGTGGGACCGGTCCCTCATCGTGAGGGCAGCGACAATCCAGAATGTGATAAACGAGTCAAACATGGAAGGGCTCTGGATCCTAGGGTGACTGTCTCAGCCAGTAGGCGATACATAACACAAGGCAGCTGTTTGGTTGACATGTACGAGCTGTGGGCGAGCCTTGAGAATACAAGAATGAAGTCGAGCGCATCGGCGAATTGCCAGATGCTACACACAGGAAGATCGCGAAAATCAGGCGAAGAAGATGCTGCTGACCAAGAGCTGATGACACTGTCTACTTCTGGGTGAACGAACTGGGTGTCGGAAGTTGTCGGGCCTGTAGTGTTGAAGGTGGAGGCAGTGGGCTGTGCATGCCAATGTGCTGAGGTATAGAAGACACCTGGAACCACGATTCTTATGAGGAATAAGCGACTGCTGGCAGTGACGTTCAAGGACTGGTAAAGGACAAGGCGAGTGGACAGGGTTGTCGACGCACTGGGCGCATACGGAGACCATTGTGTCTTTGATTTAGCACAGTTTTGTATGCGCCCGGGTGCTGTAGGTGGAAATGAAGGCAACCATCGGAACTCGTAATGAACAAGGCTATTCTAGGGCTGCAAGGAAGCCGTCTTCTCGCGGAGATGGTCCATGTTGCGAAGTTCGTGTTGTTGCAAATAACGATGTGATGGTGACATCAAGGTGAGCCAAGTCAGCTGGCTGGGAGAACGAAGGTACGGGCATAAAACAGAAGATGGCTGACTTGGCCGGGCTGCAGGCCGCCAGTCCTAGGATAATCCTAGAGGCAAGCAAAGGGTGTCAAAATGACAGTGTAGGAGGCAATTAGTGGGCCTGTCAGTGTAGAGGCCCGTGTAGAAGGTAACGAGTGCAGATGGATGCCTGGATGGGTGCTGAAGGGAATTAGTTGTTGACAGAAGAGAGCAGTGTTGGAACAAGTACGTTTCTGGTCCGTGTGCAAGTTAGCCAAAAGGGCCCCCCTGCCCCCACTCAAGAGAAGAACAATTATAAAAAATGTGAAAAACTTTTCAATGCATGCATTTTATGTGCATGAGCATTGCTCAAAAGTCCACTCTACGAGCTTTCTGCTCAGCAAAAGCATCAATCATTGCAGCAATGTCCAATTTTATAGCTTGACGGTTTTCTATCGACAGTAGGGATAAGCCACTTAATCTTTCCTGGCATACTTCTTAAATAATTTTTAATTATCTTTAATTTAGAAAATGACCACTCTGCTGTAGGCTGTAACTGGAATGATGAGAAAGAGCACACATGCAGCACACACGTCAAGAAAACTTGCCGAAATTACACTGCTTTCTGGTGGCAAGCCTAACTTGGAAAGAAGCTTCAGGCCCTAAGCGACAAGCAAGCCGGATGGCTACTCTGCTCTGCTTCGGCAATTCGTGGTGCTGCTAAACTAATTATTGTGTTTTTTTTTTATGTGGTGATTGTTGGCTATTGGTTTAACGGCTTTTTGTGGGTTTGTGGCTTTTTTCGTTCAAATTTCTGCAATTCTGTATTTTGATTCTGTACTGTGCACGGCCCTTGCAGAGCCCCTCGTAAGCCAGGGCCCGTGTTCAGCTGAACACCCTGATGGTCCGCCCCTGGGAGAGAGTCTATTGTAAATAGATGTTGAACAATTAGCAGTACGGAGATCGTCGAGCTCCGAAGCATAAGAACGAGATGTCGCAAGTAGAGGAGAAATATTGATCTCTAGATGGGGCTAAGTCCTCGAGTGTAAGTTGGAGCCCACGAAGGATGGTCGGATGGAGAATCTCTGAAGACAGAAAGGAAGATCATGGTGCAGGTGATGGCCCAGAGGTAACAGACGAAGTGGGCGGAGGAAAGGGTGAGGCTTGTGTTGTAGACACCGGGGGATTGGCAGTGGAGACACAGGGGCAGGAGTGTCACTGAACCACGGTGGAGAACTGAGGCTAGGCTGTCGCACCGGTCCCGTTCTTTGTAGAGAGACCAGAAGTAGACGGAGAACACTCGACCGGAGACTCAACAGGTGGAAGGCCTGAGGGGGCCCGAGGTTCAAGCGTGTGTAAAGGTGAGTCCGGTTGGGCTAACGGAGGCTTGGACGTTGTCTCTTTTGGTGTCTAGGCTGATGTTCGTAGTTGCTTGCCAAGTCATGTGCACTGAACGTAGGATGAGAAGAGCACAAGAGCCAATGGACGAGCGGGTCGGAGGAGATCCTAGGAGATGCTGGGAAGAAGAAGGCGAATTCGCAATGGTTGGGCCAGGCGCCCAACTGTGACACAAATGACCGGAGTAGAAACTGGAAGGTCAGAATTCTGCAACGAGGGATCATAGTCCGGGAGTGGTCACTGCGGGTCCTAGAAAGGAAATGTGAAAAATTCGGTCCACTCGTGGGACTGGAAATAGACTGGAGAGCCGACATCAAAGAAAGATGGGACATCAAGGTCCGTTTCAGTCGTGAATGGTCGTAACAAGGCGACGTCAGGAGTTGGTCATAGCTAAAAAGAAAAAGAAAGGCGGTAGGATGTGTATAAAATGGCTCCATGATTATGTCGTAAGCAGTGTCGATCGAAAGGAGACACGGTCTAGATGCGACCAAAGGAAACGGGCCCGGAAGGGCGTAGGTGCCAAATTGGTTCGATTCCTTGTTAATTTGACGTGTCACACGTAGAATTAATGCGGTTGTGGCAAAAAAAAAAACGGGGGTAGCCGATTTACGTTAAGCGACATCTCCTCAAAAACCAGACACATTTGTTCAATTCTGATCCGACAAAATTCAAGTATGCGGGTGGGTGACAAGCAGTGCGCCAGTACACAAGGTATTATGTTGTAGTTAATTTAGTTAGGGCGGTTTTAGTTCGTTAACCTCTAAAAAGGTCTCTGAGCGAAAAACCGTCGTCAAATAGTACACGATCAGTGGCCGACATCAGCGCTTCCTCAGCGTAAAGGTGTGCACTCAACGCCGATCATACGAAAAATTGCGGCGTGTAACTGCGCATTTCGGCAAGTCAGCTCTTCAACATTGCGGTCGGTTAGAGGCTATCGTGTACGTTGAGATGGCTCCTCTCGTATGGCGCAGAACAACACAAAAGGAGTCATCACTTACCTTTGCAGTGATCTGGATGGTACACATAATATCTACGATTGAATCTGGACGGTACAATGAATGCTATGCTCGTATAAGACTTTTGCTGTTAATTACTGCGCCATGCTCGCTGCTTTTCGGGTGCGATATATTACAGTATTTTATTACGCGTATTTGTGGTGTTGTTTCCTATTGAACGAGTGAGCAAAGCGAATGATGTCCTGTTTTCACAGTGGCGGACTGGCCAGAGGGAGGGAAGGGCGGGATATTCCTAATGGTCTCTGACTTTCAGATTTTTTTTAAATCCGTAACAGGAAGACTCACATAAGTTTTATTGGTTCGACATTAGTTTTAACCACAGATTTAAAATTGCAAATAATAATAATAAAGATAATTATAAAACGCTAGTAAAACAAGAACTTTGTATTGAGTAGCCTAACAAAAATTGGCCACATGAAATTGCAGTGTTATATTCAATGTGGACTTTGTCACAATTTTCGTGTGAATATTTTAACTTTTGTTAATACACCTAAAAAGTGTAAATAAATTTAAAGTAGTCAACCTCACGTACCCTCAGCGCAATATTTCTCCTACTCCCCCCTCCCCCACCAAATTACCTGCTGAATTTATGAAACATGGTGTTCGAAGATTTAAAAAATGTAAAAGTCTGATGAACAAGAACAACGGGTACGGGAAACTAAAACAACGAAGCTTTCAGTTTTTTTTTTTTTGTAAGAAAACCAATATCAGCGTCCGATGAAAACTTATCTGGTCAGTGATTGCATCGTCGCACACAAGATTCTGGCTCATTTGCCGTATCGTAGTAGCAAACATTACGAGACAATTTATTTTAATATAATGTGCAATATAGTAGATATTCTTCAGTACACCATGCATTTAGATTTTTTAGTAGTGTCCTGTTGGTATGTCTGCCGTTCCAACTTCATACGTCAATTACAGATATTTGTTATTCTACCATACGACACGTCGAGTTACTAATGCAGTGTTAGTGCATCTTGTGTTCTCTTTGTAATGCTGGATGAAAGACCCTTGAAGATCTGGCCACATAGAGGGGCCTAGCAGAGCTATGACAGCCCCCGCCTTATTTTGAACCATGAAAGGCCGAAACGTTGATGTAGGTCTTGTACAGCTACCTGTAGTAGTGATCCGAACTGGCTAGTGGCTGCGGTTCTCGAGTTACTTGGTATAATACTGCGGTACCCTTGGGCGTTCCTAACAGGCCCACGGGCCTGGGGAACTGTGGACTAAGGCCCGAGGGGACCGTGGACCGCGGTTCAAAAAGAAAACGTCGACCTGTGGACACAATGGAGGCTTCGTCGAAATGGAGGATTCAAGGCATAAGAATTAGGAAACGAATGAAAGGCAG
This sequence comes from Lithobius niger, assembly GCA_023313725.1. Taxonomy (NCBI): domain Eukaryota; kingdom Metazoa; phylum Arthropoda; class Chilopoda; order Lithobiomorpha; family Lithobiidae; genus Lithobius; species Lithobius niger. The sequence continues at coordinate 4,781 of JAHWFP010184421.1, read as the reverse complement.
GAGCCCAGAGACTACGAAGACTAAGGAGCAGAGTGGTCGTGGCATGTTGTAGCTAGTTTCTGCGAAGGTTGTCTACAGGAGATAGGAGTGGCGCTGGCTAGTGTAAATCTACAGAGCCCGAAGGGATCAGGCTACGGACCTGATGAACGTCGACCATTAGATGAAAATCGATGAACAGGAGAAAGCAGCAAAGTCCTGAAGGCAACGAAGGGGCTCATTAGTAATGAAGATCGTCGGGCGGCCCAGGAGGATGAGGTTCAGTAGGTACACTCATGATGTGTGGGCCCAGTGAGAACGGTGTAAGGACCACAGTTGCAGCAATGAAATGCAGCATGTTTCAATTTGGCCAGTCGAAGATAACAGGTACGGTCTGGAAGGCTAACCGGGTCCAGATAGCGCAAAGGAGCAGTACAGGATCGAGACATTTTAGTTGCGACAAAAAGAAGATGGTGCAGAAGCCCGAATGTCAGGCTTCATAAAGGGGCGACAGGCCCGAACTGGTCGGAGGGACCAGGGTGGACAAGAACAGTTTCCAATGGCGCACTTGATTTGGTTGGAGGGTTGAAGTGGGCTCCAAAGCCCGTTTGCTCAGGTTGCCCCCCCCCCCCCCTGCCGTTCTTGGCAGGAGTGCAGTTGTAATGACAGAACTTGGAGCAGTAGCTGCAGTTGATCCAAAAGGAGTAAATGAGCGTGTCGGTCGACTGGTCTTATTTATTCTTCGTCGATATATATATTTTTTTATATATCAGGCCCACAGGCCTATTCATGTACAGGTGTAGCGGTCGACCGGTCCCTCGTTGAAAGAATATCCGTGGTGTACTGATGTTCAGTACAGTAGGTGGAGCTGGAAATAAAATCCATAGTGGCTGAGGGATTCTCGACCTGAAATTAGTGGACTAAATGCGGTCCGCAGAAAAAAGGGGGCCACCGGGCACGGTCTTGGGCCTCGAGTGCCAGCGAAGGAACAAAAGATGCACCGACGTTCGGGCGGCAGAGTGCAATCACTAAGACAGATAATGCCGGTAGTGGAAGAACAAAGGAGGACAGCAGGCCGCGGTCCACAGAAGGCCCGGAACCCGAACCCTGGTTCCCGGTCCCGAAGTTCTGGGGACCTGGGCGCATGTGCGTGCGTTGCAGCAGGAATAACAACCAATGAAACAAGCAGCATCTTCAAGAGGTTAGGTGGGCAGCAGATCGCGGTCCACAAAAATCCCCGGGCCCAGGCATCGGTCTAAGGTCCTCCAGGACCGGGCGCATGGCGCACATCCGTAGCAGCAGTTAGATGCCCGGTCACTCGGACGCTCGTGCTGTGGCGCACGGGCGCACGAGCACTTGGGTGCAATGAAGCAGAAAACACAATCCACGGTGGCAAAACCGAAAATACGAGTCAAAGGAGACTGGGCCAAGAGCCCAAGTGATGGTCCTATTCGGGGACAGGCGTACTGACGCCAAACACGGTCTGCCAAGCTTGCAGAGATGGTCCAAGGGAGAGTCGAGAAAGCAACCACACGCGGTGGTGCCCTAGAAAGAAAGAGGAAGCCAGGCTCGTCCCAGCTGCTTTTATAGGGGGCATGCGTAGAAGGTACATCTACGAGTCCAGCAGGGAAGCCACTCAGGGTTAATCGAGCCACCCTGGGAAGGATAAGCTAATAAATCCGGTAATGTAAGTTTTCAACGGCAATAAAAATATGTTTTAAAATATTCTGCTAAAACATATTTTTAAAATATTTATATATTCAGCTTAAAAATGTTTTCAAAATAAATTTATTTTTTTAAAACGTAAATAACCTGTTAATTTATTATTACAATTTTATTTTTACTGGAATGATTCAATCGCAATAAAGTTTTTGTTAAAACAATTGCTTATGTTCTCTGACATCAACAAATGCACTGGAATACAAAGGAAAATATAAGATAAATACATTTTCATAAGAGGTAAGTACGTAAATGGTCAACATAGACAGAAATAGTAAAAAAAATAAATCCTATTTTTACACCCCCGATAGCTTTGACTGGGGAAGCAGTTGCACCCTCTGCACCCCCAATCGGCCCAGCCCTCGCAGCAAGGTTAACATCAAGGTATAGTCATTCCATAGCAGCAAGGTTAACATCAAGGTATAATCAACAAAATTTCAAAACCAATTTTCGAATCACAACCAAATCAAAATAAAAGCACAAAAAAGTGCAAGATAAAAATTATAGCCAATCACTTACCATACAGATATTTTTAGTGACTAAAGTTTAAACATACCCAGATTGGCAAGCAGTAACATGCACTATTTACTTACAAAATGTATTACTATAATACAATAACACATTGTGTTCATTCATCATGCATCCACATCTTCCAAAAGTAAGAAACGCTTGATTCTTTCTGGCAACACCCAAGTCTTCACAGATGGATAAATTCGTCCACCAAAATGTGTTCTGACTGCACAACGACACAAATCGGTCAGAGGAAGAGGATTTTTTTTCATATGAATAAGCCAGCCTTTTATGCTTTGTGGTAAATAACTATGAGGTATATCAGAGGGCAGGATTTCCAACCACGGGGTATTGTGCACATTGAAACCTGCATAGACCAGCAACTTTACTAGAAGGAAATTTCCTTTACGATGTGCCAAGCATAAATTGTCAATATTGCATGTAAATACATGACCTTTATTTACATCTGCTCCATAGCGAATTAACGTAGCTGCAATGGAAAATTTGTCTAAGAGTATTGCACGATACAGAGGAGTATCACCAGGCATAAAGCTTTCTGCATCGAGGCGACAGTTATGGTTAATCATTATATGTAAAAGGGCAGTGAATGTAGTGTAGTCATTGTCACGGATGCCTTCTACAGCTTCATGCAATGGTGAAGTTCCAAGTAAGCCGCTGGGGTAGTTCACGTTGGCACCTAGTACAGAGAGACAATTTTGATATAATTAAAATCATAATCAACAATATTCTAAAATGGATCGAGGCATGTGGTATTAACTTGCCGTATTGGATTAAAGTTTCAATTATTGGCAACTCTCCAGTGCGAACAGCAGTATGTAATGGTGTGTCACCACTGTCATCTCGCATGTTGACCAAACACCCGGCTTGGAGAAGTAATGCTACCAACTTCAAATTGCGATACAAGACGCAGTAATGAAGGAGAAAATGAGACTTTGTTATTTTAGCTCCTGCATCTAGCAACAACCTCACCAGCTCAACATCCTTCTGCCACACAGCTTCTGCCAAAGGGGTGTAACCTGAATCGAATTAAAAAAAAAACTTTAGTACAATGCACCTAACATTCTTTCACCATTAGATAAGCGGCTTACTGAGTCGGAAAGATCTATTTTTATTTAGGAAAACATGCAATCCAAGCTACATTAAGCATTAAATTATGTTTGCTTTTCAAATAATGGCTTCTTCCATAGTACAGTATATACTCCATCCTGCTTACACATTTTCCATAAACTATCAACTTACAAATAAACAAACCATTTCTCTTCCTTCCTATCGAATAAACAAACTCATTTCCCTTCCCACCCATCACTTGTGTGCTTGCTTTTATCTACTAATGTTTGTGTTTAATGAGGGAGGGGTGAGGACTAGCTTTGCATCATTCATTGTCTGTCAAGTTCAAGCCACAGTCGTATAAAAACAAAAACGAAATGTGTCCTCTTCGCACACGTCATTTTGAAGGAAGGGAGAAAAAACTACACTTTCCCAGTTATGCACATACATGACAACTCATAAATCACTAAAAATTAAAATTGGTATGCAGAGGCGGACTGGCGAGTCAAGAGGCCAGTCGGGAAGGTGACTGCCAGGGGCCACTTTTTTACAGCTTATTATGGGAGAGCCAGGGACGTAGCAAAGTCCATTTGGCTTTGGTTGGGTGGGGGGAGGGGAGGGGGTTAGACGGTTAAAATGTGTGAAATCATGCATTGCAGCTAGGGGGTCTGGGGGAGCGTTGTGAGCGGTTTAGGAATTCTGAGGCCTTTCCTGGCTTCAAACGATACGTATTAGTCATTGTTTAGGGCGCCACATAAATAAAAGACAGTAAGGTAATGAACAGTAGGAAAAGACCTTTTTTTTTTTAAAACCCCCTCACATGCCTTAAATTTATTTTTGGTGGCTTTAGAAGAATGCTGGACACCAGGTATATACACGAAGACTCAGAACTAATTTTTTTAATTATGAAAAGCAAGTGATTTAACCCTAGTGATTACCTATAATAGGTCCAGTGTTATGTGCTATCACACTGCAGGTAGCCTATTTCAGCGTTTCGTGGGGTGGGATTTTTCAACAGCAGTGTTTGATGCAAATAATAAAGGGCGGAACGCTACATTTTTTCCGAATAATTTCGGCAATTTTTGGTAGTTAAGATGAAGGAGGTCACAGGCCCTTCGGCTTCATTCTCTTCGGCGCCTTTTTGGATCTGCCCTCGACAATAATTGAATCTCAATTTCTGTATTTTAAAACATGGAAATAGGACCTAAGCCTAGTTAAAGGACAATTACAACCATTTTGACATGCATGCTTTACTTTGGGATCATTTACACAATAACTAAACAGAAGAATTGCGGTAAGAATACGTTACGTACGTCCGATACAACAATTTAATTATTGCATCACCAAAACACGACATGGAGACCGCCATTGTTTTGCTGGAACGCACAGAAATTAATACCGACTGATGTCACTCTTCGATTTCGACTCGGAGCCGATTGAGATAGCCCTATTGGCTGTGAGAGCTCGAGCGTCTGACGGCCTTAGCTGGCCGACAGTTGTAGTGGCCA
>JAHWFP010184420.1:0-22035 GCA_023313725.1 Lithobius niger | reverse complement strand
TGTAAGCCAAGTAGAAGATTTGAGACTATCCTTGTTTCATGCACGCGGAGACTGTAAGCCAAGTAGAAGATTTGAGACTATCCTTGTTTCATACACGCGAAGACTGTAAGCCAAGTAGAAGGTTTGAGACTATCCTTGTTTCATGCACGCGAAAACTGTAAGCCAAGTAGAAAATCTGAGACTATCCTTGTTTCATACACGCGAAGACTGTAAGCCAAGCAGAAGGTTTGAGACTATCCTTGTTTCATACACGCGAAGACTGTAAGCCAAGTAGAAGGTTTGAGACTATCCTCCTTTCATGCACGCGAAAACTGTAAGCCAAGTAGAAAATCTGAGACTATCCTTGTTTCATACACGCGAAGACTGTAAGCCAAGTAGAAGGTTTGAGACTATCCTTGTTTCATACACGCGAATACTGTAAGCCAAGTAGAAGATTTGAGACTATCCTTGTTTCATGCACGCGAAGACTGTAAGCCAAGTAGAAAATTTCAGACTGTCATTGTTTCATGCACGCAAAAACTGTAAGCCAAGTAGAAAATCTCAGACTATCCTTGTTTCATGCACGCGAAGGATGTGTAAGCCGTGTACCAAATTCGAGATTTACATCGCTTCATGCATGCGAATGCTGTGCAAGCCATTTCGAAATTTGAGACTGATCGTTTCACGCCCGCGAAGGCTGTCTAAGAATATCGCAAATTCGAGACTAAGAATTAACTGGTAAATTGTCACAAACTTATCACGGGATAGTGATAACGTAAGGTTAATGGATGTACTCTGTATTATATGAAAAGGTATTTTTAACTTTTATGAAGGAAACTACAAAATCAATTTACTGCAGACTTGTTACGTACTGTGTTTGATATAAATCTGTAATATAGGCAAATCTTGTGTGAAGAATTGATCACGTGAGTATACTGTACGAGATGTACGCAATGAGGATTAACATGCACTGTTGCTGATATGTAATTGAAATATACTTTCACCATTGAATAGTTTAAACGAAGAAACGTAGATGGTCTGCTGAAATCGTACATTTGTTCAGCTTTGCAGGTATTCGCTGTAAACTGGATGCTAAGTGCACACGTTGATATTATCACTTGTATTTATGCTACGGATCACGCAACATTAATGTTGCACCACTTTTAATAAACGACAAATATTTTGCATTCAACGTGTGTGTTGTTTGAATTCCGTCAAAAGAGAGCATTTCTCAAAAATGAATAATTGACGATTTCAAGAGAGTGTCATCGTATACAAATGAAACAAAGGTAACAATTTCTAGAATCAGACTTATTATATGCTGCCTCGTGTTGAATGGTAAGTTAAACCTATTGAACTGTTACACAGATAGGTATTAAAGAAACACACTAGCACAACTCGTACACTAAAACTCTCCAACTGAAACTCGTATACACTAAAACTAGCTAAGATTTGGTGGGCCATCATTACGGACATATATTAATTACCAAATGCGGATTCAGAGGAGATCGGTGGGAGTGTCGCCTCTCGAACCCCCTAAAACAATAACTTACGTAGCAAATCAGCTGCTGTACGAGATGGCGTAGCTATTTTTAAATCCTAACCTCCCTTCCTGATCAATTCTTGATAATTCAATTCCATTTTGTGGTATACTGGATCCTGCTGGTAATAATTTCTTGATTATTTTCACCATTTTTTTTACGGTTGTGCAAAATCATATAGGGATTGATCTGCCATGGTGACGCGAGACTCGCAGCCTTGCTGGACGTTGCACTCACGGTGGTCTTATGCTACGTTGACTCAATCGACCTTGCCTGGCAGACCTCTTTCTCAGTTTGCCTTTTTCCTCCAACAACTCTCTGTACACTGTATTGTCATGAACAATTGTTAACAACAATGTAAAACTTGTGTACCTTATAATATAAGATCGTAAACTGGTGCAATGCCTAGCCAACAATATAATAGCGCAGTGCTAGGGTAACAATATAGTAAAATCCCCAACCCTAATTCTGTTCTTTCCTGTAACCAAGTAAGTCCTCCTTCGAAATATACTAGAAATTGGTCCACCATTAGTCCTCCAACTGCTCAAATTTAACCATTCATGGCCCCAAATCTCTCACTACAATCACCCTCGTCCCATTAGAATAATTATTGGCAGGGATAATGTCGTGGCAGGTGAGCCAAAACATCTTAGAACTGAACCATTAAATTAGCAACAGTGGCAACTCCTGTTTCAGTAGTAATTTCGTTCCATCACTGAGCCATCCTTCACCCCAACCCATCTCATAAGTTAATTCCGCCCGACATTACCGATCCGTCCCTGCAATCATGTGGGTATAAACACGTGGTTGGCGTGAAGGTTGGATGTCGATGGTCCATGTTTTTAGTAAAGGCAGAGCAGGAAAGCTAGCCGTCAACTGGTATTCAGTGAATAATAATTGATAGGCTAAAAAAAAATGATTTATTTACTGGTTAAAAACAATATGATGGAAAAAGTGCTTTACAGAACACAGGAAAATCTTATGGAAGCTTGATGCTTTTTCCCCCGCTTTCCTAAAATCTGGAGTTGAGTCCTGTACCAATACAGCAGTGACACGACGTAGTATTATTGTATATAACTCTATGCTGGAGCCTTAATGGGTTAGCTGCAAGGGGCACTGCAGAGAGAAACAGAAGGGCGTTATACTGAAGCCGATGCTGTGAAGAGTGATTTCTTAGACCTAAAACGTAAGATTTTTGTTGTTGCAGAAAACAACGTTATTTTAAGCCTAAGAAATCCGCTCTTCCGTTGTTTTTCCCTCCATTTTTATGTCGTGCACCTTGTAGTTATGCCCTCCAAAACCCATACTGGAGCCAATATGGCGGCAAATGTCACTGCTCTATATGGTGTTCCAACCACTTCTCCCCTAAAATTTCATCCTGGATCCATTTCCGATTATTTTTAAAATGACCTGACTGGCAACAAAACCAACAAATTCTAAAAGCGATATAAGTCTGCAATAATGGCTAACCAAATCTTGATTATTTTTTGTGGATAAGTTTCTCTGCAGTTCTCTTATGTATCCTTTACTCTTATACGATTTTCGGCGTATCACAGTATGATTTGATAATGATAATGCTGATTCTTTGCACCCGTTGTGGAATCAGGGGCGGACTGGCAATAGTGCCCCAACGGCCATTGGCCGGTGGGCCAACTGGCTGGGGGGGCCACTTGAGTCAAGTTTTTTTTTTACGTTTTATAGTACTGAAAAAAAAGTACTACTCTCTTTTTGGTGGAAAACGGTGATCAATTGTTTTGCCCTTTTGTTATTAAAAAAAAATTCTTGCGCGAAAATGGGGGTGGGCTAGGGGAGATAATCCTTGGTCTTATAATGCCGAAATTCGCCGCATTCGCTTCTAATATATCGCCTGTAAAACAATAGTCTGGTTAGCGAGCTAGCAACTGCACAACGATTATCTTTCCACCCCCTGATGCTCACAGGAAAAAAATGGACTGGTCTATTCGAAAAACTGTGACGAAGTTGTTGCTTAACAACAAGGGAGGGGGGGGGGGATTGAGGCTTAATGGCGCGTCAAGGCCTTACCAACGAAGCGCGTAACAAATAAAAAAGTAGAGCATGGCTGGTTGAAAACTACCGTTTTATTTTCTGTTAAATTTTCTTAGTAGTATAGTAGCGTATGTACGGTACAGCAGTCTTCTTAGGAGAAAGAAATAATAATAAAATAAAACTTAACGCAACGAGTAAATTACATTCGTAATTTCTACAACCGTAGCCAATTTACTTCTAAGTTGTTTTAACGCGATGTTTGTAGCCTCTCACTTCTTCCAGTTCTACTTGGAGCCCTAGCGGTAGTTGCGGCCACTATTACCTCTGATCATGGGTGCAAGTAGGGCACGCAGATAGCACGACCGCTTTCTGTCTGGGAGGTCCGGGTTCGTTCCTGGCCTCGTCCACCCCCTGGCATTTTCGGGAAGAGAAGGGCCCTGTGGTGGCTCATGCTCATGTTGATTGTGGCATGTCAAAGATCCTGGGGTTTTTCACTTGGATATCGCCGGCTAAATTGTTCTCCTCGCCGTCGACTCATAATCATCCTCATCTTCATCTGGAGGTGACGATGGGCTATGCGGCCGCCAATAGGTGACGGAGGGCGGTCTGCGCCCTGTTTCGAAAAGGAGAGCTACTAGCATCATCATCATGCTTTGCCCTTATAAGGGTCTCGCGTAGTACTGGAAAAAATGAGATGCTATATCCAGTTAACTTTTTTATCTATGTTGTTACATTGGTGGAATTTTTCAAACTACGACCATAAGTAAACATACACATCGTTGGTAATTTTTTACTTGATCTGCCTTTATAGGAAAACAATGTTTTCTAGAAATAATTCTTATATGGACGTAACTAATAATGACAGTCGGTATTAACAATTTAGTCGTTTTATGTCCTTCACCTGGCAAAATGTATGCACAACATTAACCATGTTTTACGTTATTACGCGAGTGATGAACACTATGACCGTAATGCACTAGTCAGAAGTTCACTTACACAATAACTAAACACAAGAATTCCGGTAAGAATACGATTTGTACGTCCGATACAACAATTTAATTATTGCATCACCAAAACACGACACGGAGACCGCCATTGTTTTGCTGGATCGCGCAGAAATTAATGCCGACAGATGTCACTCTTCGATTTCGACTCGCAGCCGATTGGAATAGCTCTGTTGGACGTGAGAGCTCGAGCGTCGGACGGCCTTAGCTGGCCACTACAACTGTCGGCCAGCTAAGGCCTTTGGACGCTTGAGCTCTCACAGCCAATACAGCTATCTCAATGCGTGTCCAAATCGAAAAGTGACATCCGTCGGCATTAATTCCTGCGAGTTCCAGGAAAACAATGGCGGTCTCCGTATCGAGTTTTGGTGATGCAATAATTAAATTGTTGCATCGGACGTACAAAACGTAAATAAATTAAAATTCAATTCAATTCAATTCAAAACGTATTCTTACCGCAGTTTATGTGTTTAGTTATTGTATAAGTGATCCAAAAGTAAAGCATGCATGTCAAAATGGATATAATTGCCCTTTAAAGGGTTAGTGATGCGTAAAGGAAAAAAGTTGCTTAAAAACCATTTATATGAGCTACTTCTGATAAACCGTTTCGACTATTGTACATCCGGTAGAACTTTTTAAATGAACAAAATACGAATAAATAATTTACTTCAAAATTACGTGTAAAACTGCTTTAGGCATTCGTGGTAAACCCATTTAAATTTTCTTTTATGGGGTGGGGGGGGGGGGGTGGTGTGAAGGGAAACAGTTATCATTCGTGAAGTAAAATAAAGTCAGAAAAATATAGCAATGTGCTGCAGAACATTGGACACTTTTTGTGTTTGAAGACATTTCTCTTGTAAAACTTTGGATAGGGGACCATTTACGTTGGCCAGGCCGGTGGGCCAGGTTGCTGCCCGTCCGCCCCTGGTTATGGTGTGAAGGGTGACAGCAGGGGCAGGACCACTGATGCTGATTCCATAGGCAAACTTGAAATAAAATAGGGCGGTGACACAACGTTGTATTATTGTGTATAACTCTATGGTGGAGCCAGTAACTGGGTTAGCTGCAAGGAGCACTGGAGGGAGAAAGGAAGATCGTCTTATTGAAGCCAATGCTATTAGACTGGATTTCTTAAGCCTATAACGCGCGATTTTTGTTGTTGGAGAAAACAACGTTCTTTTAAGCCTAAGAAATCCGCTCTTCCGTTGTCTTTCCCTCCATTTTTATGTAGTGCACCTTGTAGTTATGCCCTCCGAAACCCATACTGGTGCCAATCTGGTGCCAATATGGCGGCAAATGTCACTGCTCCATTAATTACTTGGTATGATGGTCTCCTCAGGAAAACATGCGGGTCCACCATGTTCAGACCCTGCCGAAAAGAAGAGATGGATAACTGGCAGCAAACCAACCCTGATGGTAACGAGTTCCACGGTTTGATATTCCGCATGGTAAAGCTGGAGGCGCGAACATCTAGGTGTGCTCTAGGTAAAACCACTTTATAATAGTGACCCTGTGTGCCTTTTTCCTTCGATAGTTCTAAAAACGGTACATCTACAGGAAGAAAACCCACTAATAATCCTAAACGCAAGAATGAGATCTGCACTAAGGTGACGCAACTCGAGCAGGTCAAGTTCCAAATGCTATGATGAGTTGGGTAAGTTTGGTCACGAAAGCCTGGCAACGAGGCCATAAAACGATACCGGACAGACTCCGCATGATCAATATCCCCCAGTATGTAAGTGGACCACAGCGAGCTTGCATACTCCAAAAGTGGTTGAACATAGATCACAAAGGCACGTAACAGGATATCAGTATCACCTGATGCAAAAACTTTTTTTTATAATATATTTGCATATACTGATTCGACACAGCATAATAGTAACTTTGCAGCATGATGGGAACTCAAATTTTGTGAAAATTTTCATTTCTTTTTTTTCCCCAAGGGATTACGAACTAAAGCATTACAACATAAAGTCGTTAAAAAAAAACAGCTATCCAGGAGCAAGTGACATGGGTCTACAAACAAATCACATAAGACTCATGAAAACGGAGACTGGGACATCGCAAGTCCCGTAACGTCACAATTTATTTGATTTACCTCACTCGATTTACTTTACGTGATTTACTTTACGTGATTTACTTTACGTGATTTACTTTACGTGATTTACTTTTGCACCTCTCCAGTCTTTCCTTCTCTACTAAAGCACGAGTCCTGAAACTTGGGTGAAGGGATGGGTACATAAGTAAACACACAGAAACCAGCCTACCTCAACATCGCCCAAATCGTTGTTTCCTTTTTATCAATGAAGCTCGAGGCCAAAGTGAGAGAGTCTACTCCATAGGCCTACTGCAGCTCCTAGATCCGATGCTACCAACGTCGATCCTTGAACTTAGTGCAAGAGTAACGGACTTCTCTTAAGCTGCTAAACAAGTGTTGATCGTTGCTGAACTCTTGTATTTTGTTCGCTGCCTGGATGAAGATGACAGTTTTTCTGAATTTTTTGTCTATTTCACCGAAAATTCGCCCATGGTGGAGTGCTCCTATGAACTTTTGGTTAGCGTCATCAAGAAAGTAAGTCGATGTAGTAAAAACTAACGTCGACTAACCTTAGTGGTTTTCAAGAAGCCGACGACTTTCATCAGTTTCTTTTTCAACCAATGAATGACACCTCCTTCCATGACCCATTTCATGACTTTTAGTTTATCATTTCTGGAGTCCTCACAATGGATCATAACTTAAAAGTGATCTCCTAGTCTGTAGCCTGCCGCATATCCATACAATTTAGTCAACACGTCGGTCTGATGCATCATTAAAAAAATATTAAGTTCTTTCCAAATCCACCAGGCCAAACTCGTCCTTCTGGAAACAGTTTGGTTCCTTAACAACGTAGTAAACCATGAGTTAGCTCAATGGAGCCTTCAAAAATTGTTGATTGATCGAAAGTGACATCGCCTCTCGATGGAACTGATGGATTCCATCTGGAGTAAGACGATAAACCTTTACCTCATGGGCTCAAACAACAACCACCTAGTGAACAACAGAACGAGCAGATGCACATTGAAAGTTACGTCATCGCTCTTTTAGGAACGCTCTGCTGAGCTTGCCGAATTCTGATTGTAGCTTTGGAAGGAACTGGTGGATGACGTAGTGATAAATACTACGCTAGATGGGGTCAAACTCTTTCCAAAAACTCGAGTTTGGCTTGGTGGTTTTGAAATGCACTGAGAAATAAAAACTAAAATTGTCCTCAATCATAACACTAAAACTAGCCAAGATTTGAACATCATTATACAGATTAAAACTATACGTTCCACTTGGTCATGAATCTGAGCTATTACAAAGTAGAAACCAAAGCGTTTGTAACTGTAAAACGTGGTGTCAACGTGGTGTTTACCAACTCTTATCGTGCAAAAGCAGGATAGAGTAAGTAAAAAAAAAAAGAATCAAATTTGTAATCATTGACCGGAAGCAACGAGGGAAGAAAAGCACGAAAGAGACTTCAAATTATAATAATAATAATATTTAATATTTTTATTTAATATATTTTTTATGTAATATGATATTTTTTTTATTGGTTGAACGAGCTCGAAGTTCCAAAGAAGCAGCAAAAAAGAAGCAGCAAAAAAAAAAAACACAATTTAACACAATAAATAAACACAAAATGTATACACTAAATTTACATTTGAAATTATTTATAGACAAAAATACATCAAAAATGCACATTAATGATAATAAAAAGAAACATCTCTTACATGTTCGATTAATTTTATTAATTCTTATTTCAATTAGTATTTTTCAACAATTTTCTGGGCACGTTATTTACATATACAACACTATCAGTAGATTAATAAACAAAAACGTATCGTTAAAAGTTAAAAGTAAGGGTCGAAAAGTCAAAACCTGTAAAGAACACGGACAAGCTTTGAATGTAAGGGTCTAGGTATCAAATTTGGCCAGTAAGACGCTGCTAAGCATTAGACCCGGTTTTTGAGGAACAGCTGTCCGACATCGTCCTATAAAGACCCATGGGATGATACAATGATAGTGGGGGTGTGGGTTTCCTACTTTGCTTAGGTTGACATTTTTTTTCGGTTGGTAACGTGGCAGCGATTCCAAGCAAGACAACCTGCTGCAAGCGTAAGCGTAGTTCAGTAAGCCACCTTTATGCACTTACGTTTCATCGAAGTGCAACGGAGAGATTAAGGTGGTATGCAAGTGATCTGGGGGCGAACTGGGTAGCCGGTTCGAATTCGGGTTATGCCACTCCGATTTAACGTAAGTGCATAAAGGTGGCGTACTGAGCTACGTTACTTCTAGTGTATGATTTTCGCTGTTGGCTAATTTTCAATTTCCTTACTAAGTCGTTAACATGATCACCAGGTAGTAAGGGTCTAATGCTTAGCAGCGTCTTACTGGCCAAATTTGATACCTAGAACCCTTACAGTCAAAGCTTGTCCGTGTTCTTTACAGGTTTTGACTTTTAGACCCTTACTTTTAACTTTTAACGATACGTTTTTGTTTATTAATACGTGTTACTTTGAGAATTGTAATAAATAGGTGTGATGGTGGATGAGGGGTGGGGTATGTGTGACACCTTTATAATTAATTTGTTGTTTGTTTTGTTGCGCCGCCTTTAAGCTCGGTAAATAGCTATGGTTCTTACTAACCTGGCTATCACAAGTGTTAACAATCCTTTAATCTTCAGTCTATGTCTTGCAGCTGGCGTTTGCTAAATGGCAGTGTTGCATAATAACAATGTTTAAAACAATGTAAAACAATCAATCCGGTCGTTTAGAGCTCCGTAACCCCCTGAACTACTTGACCAATTAGAAAAAGCCTTATGGAAAGGGCGCATCTATGGAGCAATACCTGTAAAATGAGCTAAGAACCAGCTTTACAGGACAAATAGTTTGACCTGTAGAGAGGACAGACGAAAGTATCCCCAGAACAACAACAACAACAACGACAAGCAGAAGAAGAAGAAGTCTATTTGGTCCCTCTCTGTATGTCGGGTTAGGCTGGACTGAATTTCACAATTTTTGGACTGTAGACAGGCCTTGACTAGTCAAGGCTAGATTCCAAATTTAGTTTAAAATTTTTTTTAATTTTGACGGAGTTATAAGCTCTCAAAGTTGAAAGTTTAACACAGAGATCCTAGATCGACCCTTACTAACACTGGCTATTAATTTAGATTTATAAAATTCTACTAACGATTGTTTCAGGGCTATTTTTAACTTTGTTATACTATACTAATAATAACAATAATAATACATTTCACCACAAGAGTGGTAGGAGGTCAGAAGGGTGGTGATCCACTTACACTGGTCCTTGAAAATTTTGGTAGAAAGTATGACTATTTTGTCGCAATCGGACGCTTAAGAAATTTTGCAAGGTCTGGATACTTGAGGAGTCGCTTAAAAGAATTTAGATTTGGGGCATCTATCACTGCGGCTGGGAGAGCGTTCCAGATGGGGACAGTCCGAACCGCGAAAAAGTTTCGCCGACAGTCAAGTCGGGAAGCTGGGAATGATAATTTCCATCCATGGCCACGGGTGTTGATGCTTAGTGGGGCCAAATCGAAAAAATAAGGAAGATCGATACCAACTAAACCGTGAAGGATCTTACATACCATTATGAGGTCAAATTTCAGTCTACGAAATTCGAGGGCATTGAGGTCAGACATACGATTACGTAGTCTTTCCTCATAGTAAATTCTCTGTATCCTGGGAGAGCCTTTGTGAATCGCCTCTGCACACGAGTTCATGCAAGTCAATGTCATGAACTAAATAAGGGGACCAGACTGGGGTGGCAAACTCCAACAAGGGGTCTAACAAATACCTTATAAGCCCAAATCTTCGTAGAAATGTTTCCCGATTTAAAGCATCTATTAACGATTGCCGACCGTAAAAAGGCTGTAGCACAGATCTTACTGCAAGGTAGTGATGATTTAAGGTCACTTGTAAGCCAAATACCAAATAGTGCACAAGTAGTGCACAAGTTTACACCACTTCTTGTTGGCGCACATTTCCGCTATGCCTGAAGTTTCGCTCAAATTTGAAATCTTACTAACTCTCCAGTCATTGATCGTTTTTAATTAACCTACCCTGAGGTTTTGTACGGGTGTTGGTTGGTGATGTACTTACCCGTGACCTCAGGTTTTATACTGACAAACTCTTTGGTATTCATTTGTCCAGCTTCAAGTTCGAAAAGCAGTGCTATACATTGATGTCATTGTCTTGTCTTATTTTATATGTTCATTCAAGTAGTAAAAGACTGAAAGATGAAGGCTCAACAAGAGTTAAATAAATACAGATGAGCCATACCAACACGGCCAAAAGGAAACATCCACAGGCAGCATTTAACATGTGCATATATACAAATAAACATACACTTTCCAAAACGGCAAATAAGCGTCCCTCCAGTGACGAATGGAAAGTGTATATTTATTCATATTTATTCATTGATGACAGGCTCACCTTCAAGCAGCAAGTTGACGCTGTCATAAACAGATCACGTAGGATGGGAGGCTTTGTACTCTCCGGATTTACATACCTGACTCCTGCTACTACTAAAATCCTGTACACTACTTTCGTGCGCCCACTCCTGGATTACTGTGTCCAAGTTTGGAGGCCCCACTACCATATCCACCTCAGCCGCCTCGAACGTGTTCAACGATGGTTCACCAAAAAGTGCCCTGAAATTAAGCACTTGCCATACCAAGAGCGACTCAAAGCCTTAAACCTCACCAGTCTCGAAGATCGCTACAACAGAGGTGACATGATCCTTGTGTACCAACTACTCAATCAACTACTGGACATCGACTATGGAAGCTTTCTTGATCTGTCTCAGGTTAGGCACACACGAGGCCACTGTTACAAACTGCAAGGTGAAACCTCACACAACAACACTAGACACTTCTTCTTTACTGAGAGAATTGTAGTGCCTTGGAACACGCTGCCACTTCGAGTGGTAACTGCACCTTCCCTGTCAAGCTTCAAGGCTCGCTTTGACAGCATGTAACGAATGGGGTTGTTTTGGGGGAGGGGGGGGGGTTTGGCTCATGAGCATGCTCAAGCCAGGTTTTGTCTTTTGTATTGTATTGTATATGTACATTTGCACTTGTTAAATGCTGCCTATGGACGTTTCCGTTTGGCCGTGTCAGTATGGCTCAGCGGTAGAACCTTGGCCTTTGATTTCAAAGGTCGTGGGCGCGATTCCCTGCTCAAGCAGTCTGACATATAAGTCCAAAAGGCAACGTAAATGGTTTTGCATCTGTATGTATTTCATTCAAGCAGAACACATGTATATTAATATACGTTAAAAACTTGACAAGCTTTTAAAAGCTTTAGCTTGAGCCCAACTTCGCCCTTTTTAAGATAGTCTTGGAAGACATTTTTACAGGAGCTAAGAAATATCCACAACATATATTACAAAAACATCCTTAAAAATCATCCAAAGAAAGACCAAACTTATACTGATCAACTAAAAGTTACCCCATAGTTGGTGGTAATTTTATTCAAGGTGTTTTAGGTAATTGATGGAGCCTGAGTTACAAGGCTGTCAGCCCCTGAAATCCAACCATGACACCCCACTTAATTCAACACGAAAGCCACAAAATAGGCCAGAAACACATTGCAGTTCAGCCACAACACAGCCGCACAATTAGAAACATAAAACATGCAGGTCAGCGCAATTTGTACTGAAATTATATCATTACCGTCAACCTACACAATGTTTCACGCGAGATCGTCATGCATCTGCTTCCACCACGTCTAGTCGGGATACACTTTTGTTATCAGTGGTGGAAGTATTGTGGCTCAAATCCTGTATTGCAGAAGGTAGGGGAGGGGGGGGGGGGTAAAGGGGCCACGGCCACCCACCCCCATTCGATCCCGCAATACGGCAAGGAGTTTCACACCGCAAATTTCCTTTAAAAAAACCTACAAATGACGGCGTGAAACGTCATATTATGAAGTGAAGAACAATTTGCAAACAAATTCAATATCATGACTAACGGTTGGGATATCCAGTTAGGGTCTAAACTAGCCCCGGACTAGCTTAACCCTGGATCTAAATAACCCTCGACCTGGGAGTTAGTGGACTGGAGAAAAAAAAAATTGGTGATATCCATGTTGGACTAAGTTGGGGTTTTGTTAGCTCTTTACTCCTTAGACCTCGACCTTCAGGCTAAATGAGCCCTGTTATTGTGTTGTTAAAACTCAGGAATAAAGCTAATACTAGATGGGTATCACCGGTTTTATAGCTCGGGGCTAACTGCTCAGTGCTAAGTTAGTCCTCGACCTTCAGGTTAAATATTGCATAGCCCTCAACTTATTTCGTGATGGATGTCACCATTTTTTCTTATTACCGAGTTTAGCCAAAAGGTTAACGTTAACCCTCAACTGGATATCCCCAACGTAAGATACAAAAATAAGAACATTTCGTCTTCCATATCTTCAAACGTCCTACACTCGCCACCACCAGAAGCACGCTGGAATCCGGTGCCAACTTGAAACTACCAAATTACAAAAAATAGAGCCTGTACCATTAACTAGTTCCGTATCGAGCACTACCACTGGAAACAAATGGAACCCCATCATCCAGAAACATTTAGCTACTGTCACCCCTTCTCTGCACATGTTCTCCCACACCTTCTACCACTGTGACATCACCTGGAGTGATAACATCACTGTACAAAATATCTGCCCCCATAAAAGCAGTTCGCCACTCACTTCGAGACAGCTAACCCATTTCTAATGCTCATTTTAAACTTTTAATAAAACTCGCTGTACATGCATTCTTGTTTATCTTCTGACGATGGCGATATGAAAATGCTGAACACGGTGCTCTGATAGTTCACACCACTGTGGTACTATCCAAGCCGCCCATGAATTAAAAACTGATAGTACACAGTGTGCTCTGACAGTAAACAGGGTGCTATGATAGTACACAACCCGTCTCAAACTGCCACTACAAAAACTATGTTTTGCCAGCACACACAAGCAATGTAGCATGGTAGCTTAGAGAAAATTCTGGTCAAAATTCTGGCAAGCTGGAAGCAAGCGCCAAATTTTTTACAGTTCTTATACACAGTCAGTACAATCAGTTCGTAGAGGGCCCCGATTTAAGCGTCCGCCATCTTGGAATGTGCCTGATTCAAGATGGCCGCCGGATGCTGACAGCCGTAGTGAGGAAAACGTCTTCTTATCTTCTATACTTTAGGAAAATATTACTTAGAAGGCGTCTTTACATCGGGCCATGGAGGAATTCCGTTATAGAATAATATTTACAGAAAAAAACTTGCATTAATGAAATTGTCGTCTGAATCACTGCAAGAATTTGAAGAAATACTGTAACACTTTTTACTATAAAATATTATTTTATGGTGGAATTCCTGCATTGCCCGATGTAAACGGACCTTCTGGATAACTTTGGACTATTGCAATGTTTTGCAAAAGCAAATAGTTTAGGAGATAAGAAGACTTTTCCATGCTAGGGTCGTCAGCCATCTTGAATCTGGGATATTCCAATATGGCCGACCCTCAAATCGGGCATACCCACTCTGAACTGATTGGACTTAGTGCATATAAGAACTGTGGAAAATCTGGCGCATTGTTCCAGCAGGCCACAAACTTTTTTGATGAGCCACCACAGTAATGTGAAAGCTATGTTGTTTCACAGTAATTTGTACTATCAATCCATGGCATCTTCAGAGTGTGTGATTCTTAGTCGAAGACAGAACAGACGGGGAAAGGAACTGGATGTACGCTGTGGAGATAAAAGCCAAAATGAGGTGCACAACTAAAAAACGTGAATTACTCGACGTTTCGTGCCAAATTAGGCACGTTTTCAAGAGTCACAAAATAAAATTTAAAAATATCACAAGGCGAGGTCATAAAAACAGCAACGAGGAAACAGAAGACATCCTACTTTCCAGGAGAAACTGTAAAGATGTAAACCAACATGCAACAGCATACAAGATGCGGAAAAATCTATATATAAAATAGGCTTAGGTTGGGCAAGCAAATTCATCATTATTATGCACTACAATGAAAGAGGGTGTATAATGAAAGAGGGCGAGCGACCGACAATGTCAGACAAACAAAAAGGGTTTAAAGGGTTTAACGAGCGTTAACCACTCCAAACAGACAAACAAACAAACAGACAAACAGACAAACAGATGTGGCCTATAACAATCGACATATTGCATTCAAAGCAGACTTGGAAGAGTTTCAAAGTTGATTGAGTAACAATCACTGCATGCACAACCGTTGTTGGGTTTCTTGGGCTCGGTATCAGAACAGAGAAACGTCCTCCATTGAAAATAAACATTTACTTCCATAACACAATTCAGCAGCGGTTCAAAGAGGGAGCAGAGATGGGGATATTCAGACCACACAATAGGGGAAACCGGGGCACACTACAGTGTTACGCTCAGGTATGCGGGAACCAGCTAACCGGCGTATGTTACGCCGGGGGTACAGCTATTAAAAGTTAAATAGTCTAAAATGCTAGAGAGGAACAACGGTGTGCGCAGTAAACTGACACAAACCGAAGTGGGAAGGAGTGCTATTTATGTGATGGTGTCAACGTTCCCCTAACAGTTGAAAATATTCTCTCTGTACTGTACTGTTAATAAAATGCCATGTTACTTACTTTCGCCTCTAGAGGAAGTTGGACACCATCATTTAAATAGCCAGCGCAAAGCACTCCTCCTCATTTTGGTTTGAGCCTGTTTACCATGCACAACTTCTTCCTTCTCTAGCCTTTTCACGATCTTGTATCCTGTTGCCTGTTTGGTTTATTTCATTTCCAGGTGAATCGCTAGTTAAAGCAACAAACCGCCTGCCTTATAACCTTCCGCCTGCTTTACAACAGCTACGCGCCGATCGCATCCGCGCATTTCCCATAGTCAAGGTCAACTGAGCCGGTAGCTTCGTTCCTCGCAGCGAAAAACGAAGCTACTATCTCAGTTGGCATCGTGCCTAATAGACCAGCCAGCGTGAACGCATTAACTGTGTCGTCACAAACCGGAATGATTCTCGTATTTTAAAATCACAATTTATAATTTTCTGGACCAATGTCTTATAATTTTGCTACGGCGATCTATTTGAATAATTGGATCCATTTTACTGCATTAGTCTTTTAGAATTATGATCTCATAGTAATAATTAGCAAACGATTAAAATTAGTACTGCGCACACACAGATAAACCTTCAAATGAAATTAAATAAGGGACGAAACGGATTTTTTTTTTCACAACTTAAGAAAAGGAATTTTTTCACAGGGGAATAAAAAAGGGAAAATTTGTCTTTACTCGGGGGGATTCTGTAATTTAGAAGTGGAAGCATTGGACCAGTGCCTAGCACAAGAGGGATGTTTTTAAAGTCAGCGGCTTGCTTGCTGAGCGCTGAGTTTGCTTGGTCTCGGCTTCCTTCGCTTTTCCCATTTTTCAAGCTGAGATTAAAAACGACGTTATTTGAAGCTTACTAAGCACAAACATGGCCGACAGTAACAAAATCAGTTATTATATCTCTTTTCCCTGTTTTATCGCCTTATTAGTAGCGTTTAAGTTGATGCGAGTAAAGACTAACGGTGGGGATATCCAGTTTAGGTCTAACTAGCCACGGAGTAGCTTAACTCTGTATCTAACTAACCCTCAACCTGGGAGTTAGTAAACTGGAGAAAAAAGTTGGTGATATCCATGTTGGACTAAGTCGGGATTTTGTTAGCTCTTTACTCCTTAGACCTCGACCTTCAGGCTAAATTATCGTTGTAATAATGTTGTTAAAGCTCAGGAAAAACGCTAATACTAGATGGATATCACCGCTTTTTACTGCTCGGGGCAAACTATTCAGTATTAAGTTAACCCTCGACCTTCAGGCTAAATTTTGCTTAGCCCTCAACTTATTTCGTGATGGATATCACCATTCTTCCTTATTACCGAGCTTAACCCAATAATTAAGTTTAAACCTCAACTGGATGTCCCCATCGTAAGCAACTGAACTGTTGGCAGCTATCAGTAAGTAAGTAAGTAAGTTTATTCATCCGACACAAATTACAAAAATTAAGCACAAAAGCAAACACTCATTCCACAAGAGCGAAAATGCTCGCGTGTGGTTTGAGAACAGCAGACAAAGAAAAACAATTAAACTGGCACTTTTGCAAACAAAATCAAAATTTAGGCACCAAAAATAAAACAACACGATATAAACAAAAATACATCGAAATAAATACATTATGTACAAACACAACAAATATGAAAAGCAGAACACAAAGAGGATTGAAATCCATAAATCTATATCAAAGAATACTCGTGTAAAGCAAAACAAACAAAATTTAGTCAAATACTTAGTAATAAATTGCAGAACCAAAAAATCTTTATTATAATATCGGAGGCCGGCTAAAAGGAAAAGGAAAGCCTAAAGGAAAAGCACTTCTCCCCTCCTCGCTCCCGCATTGAAAATGCACTCTCCCACTCTACCTGCAGCCAAAAAGAAGCCAGGCATGAGTGGTCGATCAATCTGACAAGTCGTCGGGAAGAGTGCCGGAAAATGTCCTGGGAAATGTGTCCCGGGAAATGTGACCGGCCCCGTGCTTAGCACGGGTTCCTCTAGTAAGGAATAAAGACATAGAAAACTGCAAAATATCAAAGTTTGTAAGTAAGGTAATGTTACGTTCAGCTCACAATGCTAAACAGGCTTTCTAGACTATTTCTGTCCAAGTTAATCAACCACCCGAACAGATGTTTCTGAAACGTGTGCTGGTTAGTAACTTCTTTGATGTTAACAGGCAGTTTATTGTAAAATTTACTGCCAAGGTATAACTTACATTTGTGTAGTCGTTCTTTAGAAACGTTTGGTAGCATAACGTAAAAAAGTGATCAATATCGTACTTATCACGCACGTATCATGTAGATTTATCGCATGGATGATAATTGTTGCCGATTGTTGCTCTGTGGCAATGGCGCATGCGCACATCGTGCCCCCATATTGGCTGCGTAAGCTCAGCGAACTCGGCACCCTTTTTTCTCGCCTACTTGCCTCACCAGCAACTAAAAACGACGAAATAGTTTCTCAGCGGCAAGTGGCTTGAATTAAAAAACGGGAAAGCTTGCCTCGCTTCCAAGCGGCTCGCAAGCCGCTGACTTTTAAAACAACCCTAAGCCGAAGTGGAGAAAGTTAGGAAGGTCGGAGCACACTCCGGCGGCGAAATTTGGCAACATTAAATTGTTGAAGTAATTTGAAATATTCTTGAAATTTTGGTGCAGAGGGTAAAATGTAATTACGAACGGGTGGAAAACAGAGTGAAATGCGGATTGTTTCAAGATGAATTCTGGTACGAGTCTTTGGAATTTGGAATAAAATTGCAGTTTTTGAGAGGTCTGGATTATGTCCAGTAATTTGGAAGTGTTGAACGAGCGAATTGTTTTGGTCGTCAAGTTTGAAGTTCGATTTATGGGATCGAAGAGGTTGGATCAGTTCTGTCTAGGCAGGCACAACAACATTTTTTTCTAAATTTAAAAATGTGCTCTTGGTTTGACTCCAGGCTTCCCTCAAGCCTGATTTGTGTTTACGTGTTTTATTTACGTAAGGGTTTCTCTTGAAATTGAATCAGAAGTGATTCGAAACGTCGTGGATTAAATAATTCTGACGCAACACTTTGCTGGCTTCCTTCTATTCATTCTGAATGTTGGTGTTTTTTACTTTATTATTTTTAGGATGGCTTATCGGTAGAACTTCGGTCTACGTCTCAAAGGTCGAGGTTCAATTCCTTCTCAGGCACTCTGACACATTTAAGTCCAAAAGGCTATGGAAATAGGTTTTGCATCTGCATTTATGTAGTGATTCGTATAACTAGGTGGTTGCTAGCCCAACTCACACACACACACACCACAATCCACATTTCAGAATGCAGACGAATATAATATAAAGTTTTAAATCACTTTTCTCAAATATAAAAAAAAAAAAACCTGGATCAGCAATTTTTTAAAACCATCTTCATTACCAACTTTGCCTGCTTTGAGAAGTTAATCCAAGACGGTACCGATTTCAACGCCAGCGTGAGCGATGCCTTCTCCTGGATTATTTTACAAACGACATTCCCGTGGAAAGAAACGGAAATGGTGTTTCTCCGTTTATCCCTGTGGAAAGCCCATTACCAGTTCCCAGAAGCAAACTGTAATGAATGCCTACTAGAGCCAACCTCCCCAACGTGATCCGAGACGAGCCATTAGTGAAGTTGCACGAGAAACGGGATTGTTATGTGGCGGGTCTGGAGATGCCGACTTTAAATGTAAGAATGAATTAAAGTAAGTAGGCTACATTGGGCGTTTGACGATGCCAAGTAAACAAAGAAGAGCGATAATTTTTGTAGGACAAGAAGCACCGATAGGCCATATTTCATGTAACAAACTTGCTTCCGGCTCTGGCCAAGGATTAAACGAAGGAGGCATCCATGTTACGGGTAGGAGGAAGCCATGCCGGAGGAAGTGACGTCATAGGAGTCCATGTGTGTGCAGATCCACTAGTCACGTCTTCTTACGTCTTTCAGGTAAAACGGAAACGGAAACTCTATAAACGGAAACTCATAAACAAACACTGAATCTCCGTTTATTATAGTTTGCTTTTTTTACTAAAGTAAATGCTTTTTTTCGTCGGCTAACAGTGTAAACAGAGAGCTTTTAATTTTTAAAATTCCGTTGTTTATAAATCCACAAGTCACGTTCTTCCTTGTAGTACTCTGGTTGGCTGTCCGGGATGCTTTTAGCGGAAACGACTCATACCTCGGTGCGTTCGAAAGGCAATACTACCGGAAGTCAGCAATGAACCATTTTCTCTAGTAGCTCCAACTTTGAAGCGTACGACCTTTGGAAATGCATAATGAATTCACACTTTCTGCAATTCGGATAAAAGTTCATTAGTTTTTTTTTTTGTTTTTTTTTGGCAATAATAAAATTCCCACAGTCGGAAAGGTGTGGCGTACCGTCAATGAAGACAAAAACCAAACTTTTCAACGTCAACGAATCGTGTATCAAGTCATGCGGAGTTTGGACTCTGTTTTTTTTGCAAGTGCCAGCACCAGAACTTGCTCATCGAACAGGACGATATTAAAGAAATAATTTAGTGAGACATTCATTACAGTTCGCCCCTTTTTTTTATCCCCCCCCCCCCCATCACACCGGAATAAAACTCATTCTTTTTAAACGCAAAACCAAAACTATACCTTTTCCAGCATCAATAAATTTTTGAGAGAGATATAATTCGTGCGTAAATAAAGTTTAACGTTGAAAATTGTTGTTGTTGTTTGTTGTTAGGGAGCGTGAACCCAGACTGGGTTATCTGCCCCACGTGACAAATTGATTGATTGATTTCTTTATTGAACCAAGGGGTCTATAAGCCCATTCGCTCATACTAACCTATAATATTTTAAGGTTCTGGTTGGCCTTTCGTGCAGATTTTCGGTAAAACTGGTAAAAATCTGGTAAAAACTGGTAAATCTGGTAAAACTTCTCTTCGAGCAGACGAACCAATATGGCTACCTTATCTCTCGTTTCATCGCTTTCGTGACGTGAAAAATCTCTGAATTTACAGGCCAGGGAGATTGTCTCCAAATACATCAAGGTTCAGAACTCAACACGGACTGAAGCAACAAATTCAAGAGGCCAGCATTGCCACTGGATTTTCTAAGAGAACGGTAAGACGTCTCTTGTCAGTAGCAAAAGCCACACCGGCAGCCAAAGCTAGGGTTATAGGCCTAACGCCGCAGACATACGTACACCACAATCGCTCAATGCATGTACAAGGTTCCAGTTACCACCAACGTTAATGCATACACATGACAGGCGATTGTAAACGATCATGAAATACAGCTACTTACAGTGGCCAACCAAAACCTAAACCTTAACCTGAACCTAACCGCACACACTGTCAACGTCAAGCAACCAAAAATAACACCACAGAATCCAAGAAGCAGGCCAACAGTAGGCCAATAAACAAGCAGATTTCAAAATACCTGTATATTACCTGTGAACAGTAAGCAAGGTACCTTAGCTTATTGAACAAAGTTTAGTCTAGCGAGTCCAGTGAGTTCAGTCATAACTTGCCCTATGCACTTAACGGCTATCACACAACTAACACACAAGCAACCAAAAGTTACACTACAGAATGCAAGAAGCAGGAACCAGTACTAACAGCTGGCGATTCCAAGGACCTGCATGTTAACCTGTGGACTTTTAATTAGGTTAGGCCAGAACATGGCTACTAAAGCGAAACATGAACTTCCAACAGTTCATTCTTCCCTCCCAGGGTGCTGAAGTTACTACTCGTTTACTGTCCAACCCCTTGCAACCCTGAAATTAGGCCACCTTTAAACAACACAGTAATAACAATAAAACCAGTTCAGTAAAAACTGGAGAATAAAGGGTTAAAATATTTTTATGGGGTAATTAAGGCACCCTTGTCCTAATATGTTTTTTTGAAACTTTTTAAAATTAGTTTTACTTATTGGTGCGGACAAAGGGTGCAACAAAAACATTTTAACATTAAAACTGTACAATTTAATACTGTACGCTATCCGTTATATTAACGGAATATATTAAACCGTCACTTTTCAAATTTTTTTTTATGTTAGTTAAGATCATAAAAACCCTTTTAAGAATTACAAAATCTCGCTTAAATAAATAAATAAATAAATAAATAAATAATCTCGCTTGTAATCCTTCTCCATTGCCTATGGCTGCGAGCATTCTCAGTTGAATGCAGCCGTGGTCATTGATATGACCTTAATAACGGGTTTAGTGAGTCATTTTTACGCCAGTGGAGAAGTGGCCGTGGTGATAAAGAAGCTATGTCAGTGCTCTGGGGACGAATTGGGTTGCCAGTTCGAATCCGGGCCATGCCAATCCGACGAAACGTAAGTGCATAAAGGTGGCTTAGGGCCCCCGCGCACTAGACGACCAGGCCGCGCGGCCAGGTTGCTGTGGCCAATGAGAATGATTAGTGGTTTTACACAAACCGTAAGCATCCTTTGGCAGCAGCGACATGGCCACCTAGTGTGCGGGGGCCTTTACTGTACTACGTTATAGGTCTAGTGTATGATTTTTGCTATTTGGCTTGTTTTCCTATTTCCTTTATAAAATCTCGCTTGCCTTGATAATAACGTCGAAATAAATAAAAAAAAATTCAAACAACAATTGCGTCTTTAAGTCACCTATCCCGACGTGAAACAGCGAGAGCAGGTGCCGTGGAAGCTCGTAACGTCATCTTTCTTAAAGCCAGTTGGAGTGCGATCATACCCTTCGCATTGTACTGCGAGCCCGGGAACGCTGCTTTGTTTTAGGCGCAGGTTACGACACAGCAGTATAATGCGGGAAGAAAGATGGCGTCACACTGCGTAATTCAAAACGGGATTTTTCTCCAGCAATTGGAAGTAGAGCACGCGTCATCCGCTTAAAGGGACAGTACTTCGTTAGCCATTTTTATCAAATTTCCTCGATACACTA
>JAHWFP010184412.1:33239-43926 GCA_023313725.1 Lithobius niger | reverse complement strand
TTGCGTTTAAAAGTTTTGCTTTGTGCATTCCTTTGCTTCCTGCGAGAGAGAACTCGATAGGCCTTGATGCAGCAATGCTAATTTGATAGCAACCAGCCTTTAATGTGTTTTCGACAAATGCGGTACCACTCCATATAAAATGTGTTTCTTACTATCTGCAAAATACTTCCCTTTAGTATTAGCTTAAAGTGGCGCTATCACCGAATGAAAGAAGGCAGAGTCTGGCAACATCAAGCGGTATCTAGTACTATCTAGCACTTGCTTGCACCAAGCGAAGGAATGCACAATGTCATTTCTTTTTACGAAACAAATAAGCTACGAGCCTTTTAATCATTGAGTGAAAATTTAGTACGACCTCGTGCACCTGGGAGCAACTGTGCAGGTTAACAATATCACTACCGCTAGAGGGCGCCAGAGTATTTGCGAACGGTTTTCAATCGGCGATAGTGCCACTTTGAACTGCTTTTAATGCTCTTAAATTGCCCAAATTTAAACACCATTTAAATGTAAACAAGCTTGTTTCACTTTCCCACCTGATGGATCTGCTCGTGCTATCCTCGTAGCTACAGCCGCCATATTGCCCACTATCACTTTGACCATCAATTCGGTAAGTTGATGTTTTGCTCTGTCAGTTTTTTTTACCCAGAAAATGCTAGCCCGTTATGAGTGGTAAGGCAGAAGACTTTATTTTAGAAAAGGCTGTGCCTTGAACTCCTTTAAAAACACCTGGGGCCAACATTTAGCATGTAGGAAGCGTAGGTAATGCGATTATCTGCGCTAACAGTGTTGCATTATACTTTATATAAACTTTGGTGTTATTGTGCCGTACCAGATTTGGTAAATTGATAGTGTTCGACATGAGAAACCCAATAAAGTACCCCCATACTCCACTTTCGCTTTTAATAAACGCAGCTGTTTCGATTCATCTTGTGAAAAATTTCACAATTTTTTGGCGATCTGCAACGGTTGCTAGACTAAATTTGAACAGAGATCTTTAACCGAGACAGAAAGTAGAAAATTGTAACCTAACATGTTCATTATTACGTAGGCCAGTGCTGTGGCACCTTGGGGTGGCAAGCAGGACTTCCAGGGATGCCGCAAAACTGTGGTGTAAAAATGAAACATGTAAAAAAAAAATCATAATTTTTCATTGCATCATTTCCTCAAACATATGCATAAAAACAGATGTAAAAATGCAGGTCTGAAGCCGGGAAACGAGCCAATCTAGTTTCTATCTCAAATGGCCTTGGTGCACTTGAGTTTATTTCACGTATCTGCCACCTTCACTTTTCTGGCACTCCCAAACATGCTTCGGTAGTACTGATGGGTGCAGCATACCATAAGTACCACACGCCGGTTATGCTGATTAATTAAAATATGGGTACGTTTACTCATTTCCTCTCTTCCCCCACATCACCCCCTCCCACCGCCTGGGAACATACACAACAATTGGAAACTTGCGTGTGACGCGGACTTATCGAAAACATTGAAGGGTCCCACAAACCCCAAAAGGTTGAAAACCACTGACATAGGCCATCGCTGCATTGAATTGTCCCAGTGAAGTACTTGATATTTTAGCTGTACACTATTCAAATGAATTTAGTACGAGTGAAGGAAACGCAGTCTTATGCTGTTGAAGATTTCTACGACAAGCCGCGGTATCTTTCACCACTATGCGGGAAATTGAGTTCGGTTGACTGGGGCTGAGACTTATAATGCAAGGCTGAGTGAGATGCTAGAGTTGTACGATAAATCACCAATGCATTAGAGATATGGGCTTTTCCTTCAATGCAATAGCCACGTGGTTTACTTGGAAACCCCCCCCCTCCCCCCATTGTGGCTACTTGTGGCCAAAAGCCGACCTCCCCCCCCCCCACCCCCTGGCCGGCCACGTGGTTTTTGAATGGCCCCTTACCAAACATATTAACTTGATAATTTAGCATTATCAGCAGACCTCGTTAAACGTGGTGGCAGGCACCGATCTGACGGGGCGCCCCGGGTTGCAAGCAGGCTACTCCCAAAAATTTTTTATGAAAAATTTGCACTTTATTCAGAACAGGATGTTGAAACAGGAATTTGGAACTCTTTCGTAGGGATTGGTGGCCCTGAAAAGGACCGTTGTTTATGAGGGTCTTGCATATGTCTATGGCTTGCTTCCCTCTATGGGTGGCTTGCTTCCTTCTGTGGGTGGCTTGCTTCCATCTGATGGATGGCTTGCTTCTGCTTCGTTCTGATTGTGCTTAAGGGGGGGTTGACCACTGTTCTGGCTGCGACGATTGGTCCCAGCCGGTGTAGTCCTTTTTCTTCTCTTGACATGTTTCTTAGATAGTGTGAGGTGAATGTCGTTGAATGTCGCCAGGAAGCAGCTTGTAGAATTTCTTCAATTGGGGTGGCGTTATGATATGCCCATGAAGTCGATATTGCTCTAACCTGGTGTGCTGTTGCTCTCTCTGTGCTTAGGTTGGTTTTATCGTATGCGGCGTCGATTGTTTTCTTAATTCAGCGGGAAATCATGGCGGCTGCAGTTTCTCCTGTCTGAAGGTCAACGGGTAGGAACAGTTGATTTTTACCTCTGCGGATGTCTTTGTGTTGGGTTCTGGTGAGGTAGAAGTGAAGCGCTCGGATGGGGCATAGAAGACATTCTGGCTCATCTCCTGATACGTTTGTGAGTGCAGGAAAGGTTATGGGTTTTGTTAATTCGGAGGGTTTTTGTGTTTTGGCTCGGAAACCCGCTCTTGGGTGGAGGGTTACGGAGGAGAAATTTGGCCCGAAGATGCAGTAGCCCGGGTCAGCTGAGAGGGCTTGAGTTTCAGAGCAGCGTGCACTGGCTGCTAGAGTTACGAGGAAGACAGTTTTCCTGGTTAAAAGGTGAAGGGCGCTGTCTTGCATTGGTTCATAGGGGGCTTCCATTAGGGATTGGAGGACGATTGAAAGGTCCCAGTCTGCAGTTTGCCTTCTTGATGTCGGACGATCGTTTTCAAAGGAGCGGAGGAGAGCTGAGATGCGGTAGTCGTCTAGGAGGTTAACCTTGTCTGCTGCTTTGAATACTGAGTTTAGGGCTGAACGGAACACAAGAATTGTTGAGCCTTTGAGCTTGTCGATGTCAAAGAGATCGGTAAAGAATCTCAGCGGTTCTGGTAGAGAGGGGTTGATTGGATTGATCTCCCTTGCGAAACACCAATGAAACCATTTGGCCCAATGGCTGTCGTACATCTTGTTTGTTGATTCCCTGGTGGCTTTGGAGGCGATGCGGGAGGCATCATCTTTATGAATTCCAGCCTTTTTGAGGAGTTTGATGATAGTAGCCACGCGTGAAGGTTTAGACTGGGGAGGTTTGGGTGGAGTTTCGACCCTTTTTGTTGAGACAGGTCTGGAAGAGGAGGTAGGGCTCTTGGGGTGTCTACTAGCAGGGATAGGAAGTGTGGGAACCAAGGTGCTGATGGCCAAAGTGGGGCTATTAGAAGGAAGAGGCTTTGGCTTTCTTTGGCTTTTTGAAGTGTCTGGGGAAGCAGTTTGAATGGTGGGAACAGGTATGCATGGAGGTTGTGCCATGGGTACGTCAGGGCGTCGACTGCGAGAGCTTGATCGTCCGGGATCGGACTGATGAAGTGGGGAAGTCTGGCATAGTGCTTCGTGGCGAATAGGTCGATCATTGGGGTGCCCCATGTCATGAAGAGAGATTCGAAGATGGATTTCTTGAGGCACCATTCCCCTGTTGGTGGTGAGTGGCGGGAGAGGGAGTCTGCAATAACGTTCCTGTTCCCTGGGATGTGGAGAGGGAGTAGGGTGATGTTGTTGTGAATGCAAAAGTTGATAATTTCCGAGGTTAGGTTGTGAAGTAGTCTGGACTTGGTTCCACCTTCTTTCTTTATGTAGGCTAAAGCCGTGGTGTTGTCGGCTTGTATTTGAACAACTTGATTCTGATGGTCAGAAGGAAATGTAAAGCAAGGAAGATTGCACGGAGTTGGAAGTTAATGTGTTGAAGTTTTTCTTCTGCCAAGTTCCCGATATCTCCAGGTTGTTTAGGTGGGCTTCCCAGCCGTGACTTAAGGCGTCTGTGAAGATGTGATTTGGGGGTGGTTCGTGGAGTGGGACTGTTTTGGTGAGGTTCATGGCGTCAGACCACCAAAGGAGGCTGTTGTGAGGGAAGTCTCGTGGAAAGGGAACTGATGGTCCGGATTGAGGTGAGGGTCTGACCAGTTGTCGATCCGGTGGTGGTGGAAGGGTCTTACCATCCATTGGCCGTAAGGGACGAAAGCGATGGGCGAGTTTAGTTCCCGAAGGCTGAATGTTTGTTGGTGCCGGAATTGACGAATGTGTCGGATCAGGTCTTCTACCTTGTCGGGTGATGGAGAAATTCGGGCCAATGATAGATTGAATAAGGCGCATAGGAACGTGAATCTTTGTTTGCGGGGTGGGGCGTGATTTGGGGGGATTCACGCCGAAGCCTAGTTGGTTCAGAAGATTGATTGTTATGTTCCTGTCTTGGATGAGACGGTGGGGATCTTGATTGTGTAGGGCCCAGTCGTCGAGGTATGCGCTTGCTTTGATTTGATGTTGGTGGAGATGAGCTAAGATTGGTTTTTAAAATCGGGGTGAAGACTCTTGGTGCTGCGTTCAAACCGAAAGGAAGACAGCGGAATTCGTAAACTTGGTCGTCGTAAATGAAGAGGAAGAATTTCGCTGCAGAGGGACGGAGAGGGACGTGTAGGTAGGCATCTTCGAGGTCTATGGAGATTGTCCAATCGTTTTGTTTGAAGGAGAGTCGGATGGATTCTAGTGTTTCCAGTTTGAAGTGGGGATTGTCGATGTACTTGTTCAGAGGTTTCATATTGAAGATGAGTCTTTGACCTCCTGTCTTCTTTGGGCGAGTGAATATGAAGCTGTAAAACCCCGGCCCTGGGTTTTGTATTTTGATGATTGCTTCCTTTGTTAAGAGGAGAGAGATTTCTGACGTGAGGGAGTGTGACACTGGGGTCGTGAAGTTCCATGGAGGGCTTGTTGCGAGCGGTGGTTTCGAGAGTAAGGTCGGCCGAAAGCCTTCTCTTATGATTGCGAGGACTTCTTGGTTGTGCGACAGAGATTTTCAGGCTGGGTAAAAATGGTGGAGTCTTGCGCCAACAGGGAAGCGAGAGACCCGGTGATAGTCATTGATTGTGATGTGAGACGCGGCCGCCGGGTAATGAGTGTCGGCTGCGGCGGTCGGGAGTTGCGGCGCGTTTCTGGTTGAAGCATTGATTGGAGCGTGGTCGAGGCTGTCGGTCAGGCCGAAAGGACTGAGTCTTGTCGGAAGAGGTGTCGTTGCGTGCAACGTTAGAGGGAGCCGGTGGTTCCTCGGGAGAGGGACGGGCGCTGTGGTACCTGTTATATTTCGAAGACCGAAAGGCCGGCTTGTCTTGTCGGACAGTTTTAGGTTTGCGGGAAATATCCAGATGAGGTGCAAGTGTCGGGATTAGTCCCCGGAAGAGTGTGTCGGACTCGTGAAGCGGTTGGTTGCGTAGGCGATGTCTAGTTGATTCGTTCAGATTGTGTGCAGATTTAAGGGCGGCTTCCCTTAAAATTAAAGTGTTATTGAATAACGCTCGTGTGGCCCAGTTTAGGGAATGGTAGGTTGCAAAACTCGCTTTTTGAAAAAGTTGGGAAATGAGACAAGACAGGTTACAGATTTCTTCAGGGCTTGCATTGGCCGATAGCTTCTCACAAAGGGCGTTGACTGCGGTGTTAAGGACGTCGGCCTGTGAAGCGGCTCGTAAGCTTAAGCGTAGGCATTTGTCGTTGTCGTACAGTACAAAAGAAGGCACCTCAACTCTTTTGGGGATGGTGAGGGCTGATCCGAAATCCAGTTTGACTTCGCTGCATAAGAATTTACACTCACGATAAGTGTCAAAATTCTTGGGGTTGGTTGTGCCGTCGCCGTATGGCTGAAAGAGGCTCGATTCGCGACCGGGTCTTGGTGCTGGGGGTTCTGTGTCGAGCAGCAGGGAATCGCCTTTGCCCAAGAGCGAGCAGCCGTTGCGGAGCAGGCAGGTGAGGAGGGTTGTTGATTGGCCCAACAGACTACGAGGTTTTGCGTCCTTGTCGCGGAGGGCAAAACCAACGCCGGTTTTAAGTCCTCTGTTAATCACTGGAGCATCTGCAGACTCGGAAGGTTTATACAGGAAACAGTCTGGAACTGTGTTTTCCACTGTCTTGAGAAGGGATGGTCGGCTCGTCATTGTTGTCGTCCGGGAAATGGATGTGCTTAGTGACGGGAGACGGGAACGTCTGGGCGTGATGCAATGATGCACTGGGGTCGACCGACAGAGATGAATGCTTGCGTTTCTTAGCCGATGGGTCGGAGGTGTGCGACACGTGCTTACGGCTTTCATGGCTAGAAGTGGACGCGACCCAGTCATTGTGTTAGCCCGACAAGCGGACGAGGTACACGACGGGGTTGGCATGGGCGACTTGTCGGCATAGTGGCAGAAGACAGAGTCGACGAGGTTGCGGGCTTCGCTGCAAGTAACACTGTGTTCCCTGCGGGAAGATTTTGATGACAAGTCAAGAGGTGAACTGTTGACCGAAAGGCCCGCTTGGAATGAGGCTTCGCGGAGTTTCTGCTTGGCCTCCCGGAGCAGCGCCTTGGCGTGTCGTACATCATCAGCCAGAACCGAGAGGACGGGAAGAGGGCGTGCGTTGACCGTCTTGTAGCGGGGAGTCATCGTCGTCGTTGTCAACATGCACGACCCGTACAGCGACGGGCGCGCATTGGTCGTCGCGGACGGGAGGGATAGCAGGAGAGAGCAGCATCCGAGGTAGGAGCAGTGACCGACAGGGCAGCATCCATCGTCGGAGATGAACGACAGGAAATCCAAATTCCAGGTGGGAGAACGAGGTGACGTGAAGGAACCTCTGGAGGAAAATGAATGCCGAGACGCACCACGTTCTCGCTTATATAGAGAGGGCTGCGCATGCGCAGTGGGTCATGCAAGCAGGCGTCTACAAACAACTTAAAACCTCCAGGGAGACATTAATTGAGGACAATGTAATGCTAAATTATCAGGTTAATATGTTTGGCAAACAAAGAAACTATCCCCTGTCCGAAATGGTAAACGAAAAAAAAAAATCCATTGGAAAAAAATTCGGGTAAAAAAAATTTAGAGAAAGAAAATCAAAAGAATATAAAGTGCAAACAAACAAAATCAAAGTACAAAAAACAACGGAAATAAAATCCGAACATTACTTCTAATTTGTCTATTTATTTGTTTAGCTTGTTATTATTTTATAATCAAAGTTAATCCTGCACTTCGTCGCAATGTTATGAAACTAAAATTATATATTCTAAAGAAAGAATTCACGCGAAGAACGACCCTCCACAGTTCTGACTGCATACTGTCAGACTTTCATTCTTAGTATATTCCGGCAGTGAGTTCCAGCAGCTCTGCTTGGGAGGCTTTAAGAAGTTTGTTGTTCCTGCGCGAAACGTACACTCCTCAGTTTAGACTGCGCATTGTCACACTTTCATTCTTCGTAAATTTTTTTGCCTAGATTTCTCCGAAACTGTTGTCTCTCCCCTAACACCCCCCCCCAAAAAAATGTCTTGCGTGAAAATGAAGGTTCTCTTCCGTCTCTTTTTAAACACTAGAGAGCGTATTTTTTTTTTAGTTTCTAATCTCGATGGTAGCGTAGACTGTTTTAGACTGTTGCTGGACGTAAACTAAAAAAGTTTGGTTAGGATCAAATTTTTATGGTGTAATATTTCATGAAGAAAATTAAAAGAAAAATTGTCCTTTGTGCAAAACTGTTGCCCTCCTCCCACTCTTTCCCCCCTCTCTCCCCGGGAAAAAAAAATAACTTCCGTGAATCAACGGTCGGTCCTTTTCGTCATACGTGTTGTGGTAATGAAGGTTCTACTCCGTTTCTGTTTGAAATTAGAAGGTCGTTTTTTTTTTTAGAGTTGGATTTGAATCTCGATTGCAGCGTCGACTGTTGCATCTAAGCTGCCCCGATGCAGGCCAGTGATGCTTCTCAGCAACGCTTTCCCTCCTTTCTGTGCAGTAAATATGTTGCAGCTCAGTGACGTTCTGTTTTGTCAATAGATGCTCTGTGCTCCAGGCAAAACTAACCAATATCACTCGTTTTGTGACGTCACGTTTCTCTCAACATATTTTGCCGGACGTATAATTCCAGATGTTGCTGAGCCGTGGCTGCTTGGGACGAATGGTCCACAATACGGTTGAGCTCGTTCCGCAGAATCGCTGGAAGCTGATGTTTAGGATGTCCCGAGGAGCAAGGTACACATCTCCAAGAGTGTGAAGGCTTCCTAAAAGGTTAAAAAAGGATGGACGAATGACACCTCGTGAGTTTAACTTCAAGAAAAGCGATGCTGTTGTCAACTTCAATCTCCAACGTGAACTGTATGCTGGGGTTCCACTGGTTAAGTTTACTAAGGAACAGGGTGATGTCACCTTCATGGGGTGTCGCAAGGACATCGTCCATAAATCTCCTCCAGAGTGGCATGTTGGGAAACAGTTTCGTAACATACTCGTCAAGATTCTGCATAACTATCTCGACGAGAACAGGGTCACGAGTATCCCATAGGGGCACTCTTAACTTGCCAGTATGCTCGGTCCCGGAAAGTTATGTAAATGGTGGATAAGAAGAACTTCAACTCCCTGTCTAGCCTGTGGGTGCCAGCATCAATGCCTAACTTTTCAGCAGTATGGTCGATCACATTAAGCAGAAAAGAATGGGGAATGCTGGGAAACAAACTCGCCACATCATATGAGACCAGCCGGTGTCCTTCTCCTAGCTTGAAGTTCTTCAGATCAGTACGTCGTCGGTGGTCTAAGGGACCTTCTTCCCAAATATACTTCCGCAGACGTTCCGTTAGTAGCCAGTTGACGGGCTTAATAGTAGCATGTTTCGCAGAGGTGATAATCCTCAGTGGGTACCCATCCTCATGCGAAACCACGAAAGGGATATCCAACAAAAGCGGCAGTTGGCCAGAATGGTTGAGTGCCGAGTCGTAAGTTAGGCGGCAGAGCTCATTTGTAGTGGCAGGAAGAGCGGGCGACGAAAAGGGCCAGATGAAACGAAAGACGGAAAACAAAGTGGCATGGAGATGCCTGGAGGAAATATGATGGCCTTTGGGTCGCGCGAAAGCTCTTTATATGGAGGATGGTTGCCCACACGTGTGCGCAATCGGGTTACAGCGCTGGCGGCTACAAGGAACCAAAAAACCACCAGGGAAACACAGCATTGCGAGGCACGAATGCAAAAATTAACAGGTTATGTAGGTTTTCCTAGTGGTAACAAGAAATCTATTTAACGAAGCAACATCAAAGTAACTATTCTAAATGTGAAAAAAAAAGTCGTGGGAAACTAGCATGACATACAACATGCAGTACAAAATCATCATGATGCCATAAACATGCAAAACAACTAAGAAATAAACTATATGTCTAATTTGTTTTGGAAGTTTTGGATGGTGCGAACATTAATAACCCATTCTGGGGGAGCTCCAAACAGAGGTTTCGACGAGGACCCTTATGTAGCATGCGGTTTGCAGTAAGCTCAAAACAAGTATTAAGCTTAGGGAGAAAGCCACTTAACATTTTAAACACTGTTTAACTCTGACGTCGCTACTGTAAAGAAGCCAATTTCATAGCTATAAGACGTTCAAGTTAACTAAGATGGCGGAGCACGTAAATTATTTTAGCGAATGAACGCTGCACATTTTCAATGGTCGTACAGTCTTTACAAAACAATGGTTCCCAAAATGAAACTCCTTATTCAAATGTTGGCCTAACAAGAGCTTTAAACAATGACAGGATGACTTGGGGATCTCTACTAGAAATATTTTAAGACTAGCTGAAAACCCGTAAAAAAATGATAGGTCCTAGCATTAACGGATTGAATACGAGCGAAAATTGTGTAGTGAAATTGAAATAGGACTAAAAAAAGGCATAAGGCCCAAAACCGGAAAAACAAACTCCCTAGGTCAATATACCATACATCCCCCTATTAAATGAGAAACATTCAACGATGTTAGGCCTAACTAGTGACATTAGCGTAATGAAAACAGCAAAGTTAAGGGCCGGCCTAGCCACGTTTCAGCTTAAGTCATAAAAAAAAAGCCTAAAAAAGGGCCTAACTGAGTCCCAAGAAAGAAACCGAAAGTACCCACCGCCCCTCAGACTAAAAGCACTCGATACGTTCGTATCATAAAATAAAGTTAGTTGTGAAAAGGGTAGGGCGAAAAGTAAGTTGATTATGGGGGAAAAAAACCCTTGAAGGAAAAAAACTGCAAAAGAGAAACTGCTTCTTATCAGCATATCAACACGAAAAGAAAGACAAACTTACCAAGGGCAACTGCTTAAAGTTTGTTTCTGTATGCCATGAAAATATCATTACCTATTTTACTTATTAGCAGTTCCTTCCATTTGTGCTGGCTCAATCTTTAGAAGAAAAGTTGACTTGCCTGCCATGCTTGCAGCTCCCTTACACTGCGCATGCGCCGTTCCCCTTCTATTGCACATACGAGCAGGCCTCTATATAAGGACGTTGCCTCAGATGGGCTTCATTCTTTCTTCCTAGGGCGAGCACGACACATGGTCCTCTCTTCGTTCTCCCGTTATACCAGAACCTAAAAGATCCTATGGATTCCTCCACCTCTCCGGATTCTCCTGCTCCATCTGCTTTCCGG
>JAHWFP010184412.1:17601-33139 GCA_023313725.1 Lithobius niger | reverse complement strand
CCCCCCCCCCCGAACAGCTTTCTTCTTCTACTTCTCCCAGCTTCTTTACGGATTCTACATCTTCTCCAAGCGTCTCTCTGTATTCCTCTAGTCCCTTGATGGGACTAACTTATTCAACAAAACCACAATGGCGCTGGATTCCTCAGCTACCTTATTTGTCTCAAGCCACTCCTCGACGGAGGTATGGACGACCGTCTTCTCTCAAGCCCTCGGCTTCCCTTGGCTCCCCGCCACGTCAATCTCCTTTCCGGCCTCCTGCTTCTCTGGATTCTTCACCGTTCTCCACGAAGTCCCCTTTTGTCGACTTGCCGGAGTATTCGGGCATCTGTTTACCGATACCCTTTCCGCAGTTTTCCCGGAATCGTCCGACAATGGATTCTCCGACACACTCCAGCTCTCCGGCCCCTTCGCTGAGCCACGGATTCCCTTCCACGCCCAATTCCTCCCGACCTGTCTCCCAGGCACGGCTTTCTGTTCTGTTCCTGTTCGATCTCCGGCATCCGCCTCGCCTTACCTGCTCTGCGCAGAACTAGCCATTTCGTCGTATCCCACTGCGGAGTCTCCAAGCCCGAGCCCGTATGCCGTTTTTCCACAACGTCAGTCATCAGACTTCCTTTCTTTGATTCCACGGTCTCCGGCTTCCGTCTCCAGCTTCCGGATTACGATTTCCGGCGTGACTCGCATCATCTTCTCCGGCCCTGTTCCTGCTCCAGGTCGGTCCTAGGAATCAGCGGAACCCTCTTCAGGATCCTTCTGCACAGATTGCCATACTCCTGCGGATTGCCGGCCTTGCCCCCCCCCCCCCCCCATTTCGCCTCAGACGGCCTAATCTATGGAGGCCCGCCTCGGATTCCATCACCTTTCGTACGACGCTCTAAAGTTGTGTTTTTTTCCTAGAAGCTGCGGACTCCTTGCCTCGTCTTTGATAACTGCTGTCGACCATTCTCCAGTTCTTTTGCACTCCTCCACGGCACACAACAGGATTCCTTACGATGGGATCCTGCCAAGTGGAGCAGCCACCTGGAATCCATTCCTTTCTTCTACTCTCTTTCAAGTCATAATAATAAAAAAAATACAATACAATCAAATTCGACACAAAATAACTCTGAAGATACGAACTCGCAGAGTTGTACATCTTCAGCAAGAACACTGTTTTTCTTCACATACTCTCAACTTAGC
Source organism: Lithobius niger (assembly GCA_023313725.1). Lineage (NCBI taxonomy): Eukaryota > Metazoa > Arthropoda > Chilopoda > Lithobiomorpha > Lithobiidae > Lithobius > Lithobius niger. The sequence continues at coordinate 31,960 of JAHWFP010184412.1, read as the reverse complement.
GACATCGGACAGACCAGTCTTCTCCCCACACTACAGACTGCCTTGTGTGGAGTCCTTTTTTCCTCGATGTTTGCTGTTCCTCGCAAGAATCTCCCATGTTACTCCGTAACCCGGTTTTCTGGGTTCTTCGCTCTTCAGCCTCGTTCGACCCTGACCGGCTATATACTCCTCTCCCAACGACAGCATCAGAACCTCGGATGCCTCCTCGACCTGCCATTCCGGATTCCCGTAGTCTTCTCCACCCACTCCTCCTCTGTTCTCTTTTTCCACACAGAAACAACAGGGAGGGGAGGGGGAGGAAGGGAGAGGGAGTATCCTAATCTAGACATGAAAATCTGGAATGGAACTCAAAGGAAGAGGACTCCAAACAATCAACCTCCCGACATCTGTCCCTGACTCCGCATCTTGTCCTCAGTTTAGAATCCGCCCCCAGGGACACTTCCCATGCGCTTCTTTTCGTCACAGATGAGGCCCTGCTCACCATATCCCGCTAACGATTTTTTCTCGCTCCCGGCACCGCGGGACTTTTGAATTTGTCCGTTACACGTCGTCTACATCTTCTCCTGTATGCATAATGGGAGACCTTTCTTTAACAGACTCTAAGACAGAAATACCTGCAGCGGATACCTCCGATCCGGAGGAAGGACATACAGGACCCTACCCTGATCCAATACGTTGTTCCTGTTTAGAATTCGTGCGTGACAAGTGGCATCTGGATCCTCAACCATGTTGCCAACATCATCATACCTGTGACTGGTACTCACGTTTAAGTGCAGTGTGTGTGTCAACATTATGGAAGATGAATGGACGCTTATCCTCCATCGACATAAGAAAACACGACAGCAAAATCAGAAGCTTGCTCTGCATCGATCCTCTAGCAGCGGCAGTACACCATCCAGTAAGACTCCAGTTTCTACGACTTCGTCTTCTAAAGGCTTTTGTGGACTCTCACCCCCTTGCACAAGGCTCAACGATTCCTGTTTCTCACCCTACGGATGACTGTTTCTGCGCCTATCTCCCTGTCGTCTTCACGAGCGATTGAAGTCTACTGTGGGTATCCCTATCAAGAATCATTCAACTACTCCTTCCTCTACCATTCCTGTGGCCGATTCTCAGCCCGTTCCAGTGCCACCGTTGCGGCTCCCCTCGATTGACAATGTCAAGAGCCTCCCTCTTACGAGACCTTCAACTCTCGTCGGAGAATGAGGCCCACTTCGCTATAAATCTTGCGTCGTTCTACTCCGTCCTGTTGTCCATTCAACACGAACTGGACTCTGTCCGAGCTTCTAACGCTTCTCTACAACATTCAGCTGATCAACAGACTGACACCACCCGTTTCCTCCGATCAGCCAACGCCACATTCGGTGCTGACCTTCGTTTTTGGCAGAATCAGGCTTCCTCACTTAGGGTGTGGAATGTGCTTCTGAAGAAAAAGTTGCAGATTGTAGAAAAATTGTCACGACTCCCGCCTTCGCCCGCTTGGTGTACGGAGTATTGTGCTCACTCCCATACACAATGCCCTCATGGACACTGTTCTCTGTCGATCGCCAAGACATCCCCGACTTTGGTTCTCAGCACAGGCCCTTCCACGTTACCACCTGATTTCGACCTAAAGGTTCGACGAATTCAGGATCTTCTACGGAGTCTCCGATTCCTCGCAACCAGGATACCTCATCTGCTGGACCATCTGCCGCCCCCTACGACGACGCACTTGACTTTCCTGCAGTCATGCTCCATGCCACACAAACAGCAGTGGAATCATGGTCAGCGGTTCTTCACCCACTTTTCATCAATTATCATCATACTCCGTCTGGCAATACGATGATGCCCCGTCCTTCATTCCGGTCTTTTCAGGACTCATCCAATGCTCCGACCACTCCACCCGGAATCTGCCTTGCCCTGATTGCCAGAAATGGGCTAAGGGGATGGCGCTCGGTTTCCGAGCCCTCCCCATGGACCAACGCCTTTCCATATCAGCCTGGGAACCCTCATCTCTTTTCTCCACACTTTTCGGCTTCACTTCAGATTACATTCTTCTTTTCACATGGGTTCCCCGGACACAGGCCTCTTACGAATAAATCAGGGCCGTTACCTTTTAAAAAAAACCAAAAAAAAAACCAGACCAAGTAAAAAGAAACGGAGAGGACGGGAGCTACAGCCCTACATCTCTCCCTTCAGTTTTTCAACTTTCCTCAGGAGTCCCACCCGAGTCGCTCGCCTCACGGATGAATCCCTCTTTTTACTCCACACCTATGTTCTCTGTATTCCAGTACGTTTCATGGACCTCTCTTCCCCTTCGGCGGATGTCTTCAGCCTTGAACTTCAAGGAGGCTCTCCCGCCTTCATTCCAACTTCCCGATCACCATGGATTCCTGTACACAGTTAAAAAGGGATGATCTTCAACACCCTCCCAACCTTATGGTCTCTGGATTCCGCCTTTAAGTGTCTCAATTTTTTTTCCCAACCGTCCTTCTCATCGACAGCGCCGCACGGACTATGTTTCCTGTTCCACAGGCGACAAGACTCCGGTACTGCGGATTCCCTTCGGGCATCAAGACGACCAAGACTCCGCCACTCAGCGTTAAGGTAAATGAGAATTTTGTGATGTTTGCATGCCTAACTTTTTCTATTACCTTGCCCAAAACTCGGTCACCGCTGCACTACTCCCAAGTTACTTCATCCGGATTCCTCATGATTACGGTGAACCAGTTCACGGAGTATCTTGAGACTCCGGGGCGGCCTGCTTGCAGCACGGGCTCCAGGACCTTGGCACCCACCATCGGGTGATGAAGTCTGCTAATAAGTAAAATAGGTAACGGATATTTTCATGCCATATAGAAAGCCCAAAATATCAGATTCAGCTGGTTGATTTTGGTTTCTATTGCCCTTATGAAAGCATACATTACCTATGCCCGCCCGGCCTGCCCTTTCGGTCGCCAAGGTAGACCCAGTGTGGAAGAAAGAATGAAGCCCATCTGAGGCAAAGTCCCTATATAGAGGTATGCACACACGTGCAATAGAAGCGAGCTGGAAGCACGGCAGCCAAGCCAACTTTTCTTCTAGGGATTGAGCCAGCACAAACGAAAGGAGCTGATAATAAGTAAAATAGGTAATGTATGTTTTCATAAGGGCAATAGAAACCAAAATCAACCAGCTGAACCTGGTATATTGGGCTTTTTATTGCCTATATGAAAATATATAATACCCAATTTATTTTAGCACTCTCATGGGTTTTCATTGCTTCTTCCAGAGATTTAGAAAGCTGGCTTCCCTGCCAGTCCTGTAGCTGTCCCACTGCGCATGCGCGGGCGCAGTCCTCCATATGTAAGTGCTGGCGCGAAACCATTCCTCATCTCTTTCACGACCCTCTGAAGCGCTACTATGGCCACTCAGAGGGGAGAACAGGGCGGGTTGAAGGTAATGTATATTTTCATATAGGCAATAAAAACAAACTTTAATCAGTTGCCCCTGGTAAGTTTGTCTTTTTAGTTGCCATGAAAATATAATTACCCGATTTATTTTAGCACAATTACTGGGGGATTTGTCAGCATCAGACTGACTGTTCTCCCAACAACGCCAGTCCCTGGAACAATAACAGACTTCGTCAAAAGGCGGTGGGGCCATAGTAATGGGTGCCCTGGCTACGGACTGGCTACCCTAAAGTCAACGGACTTGGTGAACCTGAAGCGACGTGCGTAGAAGATGGACGAGTGATGGGTGATCCTATGCCACGAATCGGAACGGAAGGAACCGTACGTTGTTACAGACCACTGAGAAGTCAACCACCGCAAAGGCAAAGCCGGAGCAAAGGCTACTGCAACGGTTAAGCCAAGAAGATGATAATAATAATAATAATAATAATAATAATAATAATACTATATTGCTTGTTCAGTCTCGATATCCGGACTTGTGTGAGAAGCAAACATTAATACACAAAAAATAAATAAATAAATAAATACAACAATATATACACTTTGTAATAAATAATGCTTTCCTAAACAATATCTTACATAAAATACTATTCTTCTTAAACATAATGTAATTATTTATAACAAATTTATTAATTATTTCAAAGTTAAATTACATCATTCAACTAACTTAAACCATAAGGCCGTGAAAAAAAAATTGTTCGGTTCTCGGGCGCGGGCGGGTCCCCGAAAATCATGCGGGTCAACTGCTTTTTATTTCATTCATCTTACGTCGTTACCCGTGGAGTGAGGCACTAACGAAATATTTATTCTTGCGAAAACTATTAGACACAATTCTTTCAAACTTATTACACGCACGTAACAGATATTCATTAAAATGCACAGAAAAAATCGGACAAATGGCTTTAATAGTTTCGGAGAACCGTTGTTTTTTTTGTTTTTTTTATTACGGGCGGTAATGAAAATAGAAAACTTCCGTGTTGACAAAACGTGTCCGAAAGTAGGCGTTAGTTAGGCAAAAAATCGTTGTTCCCAACTGATAAGCAATAGTGTGAAGGTTTATGGGCTTTTTTTCCATTTTAGTTTTGCATCGTGGCTGCTGATTTAATTTTTTTAATGCTGTGAAACAACATCTTTCTTGTGATTTACAATGACGAACTAAAACACAAGTGCTCGTCAAGCGTTCACGTGAAATCCGAAGCGATCGGCGGCGTCCCTGTTGAAATCACGCATCAGCCAATGAGTGCACGCAAAATCGGTCACGTGGTGCCAACCAGCCAAGTCAGAAACGGCCTACTACAATTCGCCTGATTGGCCAATGCCAAATGGCCATCGAGAAAATATGTTGATAGGCCTAGATTGAGGGGAATTCCGGCTTTCCAACTATACAAGACGGCAACGCCCAGTCAAATGGTTCGACCGTACCGCTGATGAAAAATGACCAATTTTCTGCTTTTTAACTTAGGAAAAAAGAATGAGAAAGACATTTTTGCAGTTTTTAGTGAGTCTACACTCAACTAAAGTGCTTTTAATAAAAATTGTAGATATTGGTAACAACGTTTTTTTTTTTACAGAAATTGATGCACAACATGTCAGGAATTTCAGCGTTTCGCATTTCGATATTTTGGCGGAAAATTGTGTTTTTCGACCCATAGTTTACCTTCAAAGCTTCTATGTATATATACGTTGTTACTGTGTTTGGGATGATTTTTGTTTGGACGTATATATACGTTCATACTGCTTAAAAGGTTCAAGAAAAATGTAGAGCATTTTCATAGCATTTTGAAAATAAATAGTAAAATAAAAAGCCGGGTGGCCTGGTCCTTTTCGACCTTCGAAATGCCAGAGAAACAAACTTATTTTTTTTTCCCGGCCTAATGTAACAAAAATGTTTTTAGTTGTGGTTTTAAATTCATGATACTAAAATGAATTAACATTGTATCCGGTAATTGGTTAAAAATCACAGGCACATAATGTTTATTCCTTCTACCGTATAATTTATTTATCCATCGCGGTACTTTAAATTTATTTGTTGGTTTTCTTAATCGTTCATATTTTGCTGAATTGTAGTTTTTGTGGTTATTTGTAAAATAATTTTTAATTATAACTATTTCATCTCTTAATTTTAGTATTGTCAAAATTTCGTATTTTTTATATAACTCTTCCGTGTTGTTTCTGTTATTTCCAAATAATGTTTTTACAATTTTATTCTGCAGTGTTTGTAATCTGTTTATTACGTACTCTGACGCAAATCCATAAATTTCAATTCCATATCGTAACTGACTTTCTATCCATGCACTATAAATAATTTTTTTGTTTTTATCATCTAATATGGACCTATTTGATAAATCTTTGACAACAGAAATCTAAGTTTATTTATCAGCATTTTTATGTGTATTTTAAAATTCCAATTTAAGTCAATGGTTATACCTAAATACTTTGTATTTCTCTTAGTTTCTAGAATAGTACACGTGTTTTCACAATTTGAACCGATTTTATTATTTAACATATACTCAGTCTTTTTCATGCTCAAAATTTTTAGTATTTTCATTTTTAGTCATTTTAGGAACTGGAATCTCCATGTAAAACGTTTTATCAGTGCTTATGTACATATCATTTTTTATCAACCAATAATTTAGTATGTTAAAATCCTCCTGTAAGTTATCCGCCATAATAATAATAATAATAATAATAATAATAAAATGTTTTACCCGCTAATGGGTAAGGTAACGGTAAGGTAAACCACTTACACCGCCCCCATGAACCAAGCATTAATACGCTCGTCGTAGGAATTTGGAGAGGTCGACCCCACACACTGCACGTTTGAAGGCGTCAACCGTCGACGCATATACAACCGCAGGCGGAAGCGAATTCGAACAGTCCACAATCCTGTTGGAGAAAAAAAACTTTCTACACTCTGTCTTAAAGGTTTGTTTTTGAATTTTACGATGATGTCCGCGAGTTCTGTCATTAAGATTAACAGAAAAAAAGGGCAAGAAAACCGGAAGCTGGTCATGGATAATTTGATAGGTCTAAGCGAGATCGGCCTTGAGTCTACGTAATTCCAAAGGTTCCAGGCCCGCACTACGAAGTCTTTCACCTGCCGTTGGCGTGCGTAGTTCAGGTATGGAGCGAGTAAAGTCCGCTGGACTGACTAACAAGTCAATGTCCTTTAACAGGTGTGGCGACCACACAGGGCTCGCATACTCAAGTATTGGTCGTACATACACCTTAAAACGCCCAAACCCTTGTCTTTAAATTGGTTTTACCGAAACACCTGTTGACAATGCACAAGCGTCGAAAAGCATCAGTAGTAATCTTAGAACAATGTTTTGAGAATTTCAGGTCCGAATTGAAGAGAATGCCCAATTCAGTGATCGAGAGCTTATTCTCAATAGAGGTATCATTAATTTGGTAGTCAGGCGAATCCATAGTGTTTCCAAATTGGGTCGAAATGCACTTAGACAGGGATCGAGGGAGTTGCCAGTCCAGGGACCACTTGGACACCGTGTTGATTACATCTGTGAGTTTGTCTCGGTCGGTTGCAGAAATGATTTCAGTGCCAGACTTTAAATCGTCAGCATATTTCGACGTAAGGACTTCAGAGGAGGTGCTATCTGGGAGCAAATCCCCAATAAACAGGACAAACAGAAGCGAACCCAAAACAGAGCCCTGAGGGACGCCACTGGTGATAGGTAGCCAATCTGAATAGGTCGATTCGACCTTGACACCTTGTTGGCGGTTGCGGAGAAAAGCAGCAATCCAATTTAGCAAGCCGCCCTCGAGACACAGATGCCTCAGCTTAAAAAGCAGTTTGGAGTGCACAACAGAGTCAAAGGCACGCTGGAAGTCGAAGTATATTACTTCAGATGAGATGCCGCAGTCCAGGGCAGAGGTCCATCTATCAGCTGCTAGCAATAGCTGCATAGTGGTAGATTTATTGGGCAAAATTGGTTGGAGTCCAAAAGATCAAAGTAAGTGCAATGCTGGATAATATGGTTTCTTAAGATGGTCTCCATAATTTTGCAGATGACAGAAGTTAGGGCAATAGGCCTGTAGTTCGAGGGAAGAGAGGCATTGCCCTTCTTAAATATTGGAACAATATTTGCCTTAGACCAGGAGGAAGGAATATTGCCCACATTAAACGAGGTTGAAAAAAATAATTGAAAATGCTGGAGCGATTTCAGAGCCAAGTTCATTGTAGAAGACGGAGGAGTAACCGTCAGGATCGACAGACTTGCTTGGTTTCAATTTCTGCAAGATTGCAACAATATCCGAGGTGCAGAAACTTAGACTGTTATTAAAGACTTCGGTCGATTTAATGCCATGATATTCTGGCAAAATTAAGTTGTCGTGTATCCCAAATTGCGTAAAATATAGGTTCAAGCCGTTTGCCTGTGTTTCAAGTCATCAGTTAACATGGAATTGTTTACCAAAATAGGTGGCAAGCGCCTAGCCGACCCTGTCATGGATCGGTAATGTCGAAACAGGCAATGCATGCTGCCATCCATGATGACTTTTTCTGCAAACTTTGAGTGCCAGGCAGTTACTGCGTTAGAATATTTAAGGCAAGAGGCATCGTATGGCAGTCGCAAACAGGTTCCAGAAAAGTCTGCCGAATGGCGACCGGATCCCCTGTACTGTAAGGACGGGAAGTGACGAAATTGCTTGTAGACCGAAAGCCATGCAGCGGAATGCAGGAACAGGCGTGAGGCTTGGATGAGATGGAAACTCGATGACAGTGACATATCGAAATCGGAATAAGTTCCGGGAAGGACGGAAACAAGCAGGTGTACAGAATACACAGTGGGCCGAACGGAGGCCGTGTGCATTCGTGAAAGCGTACGATCCTAGCAAGCACTTGTTAAGTATGCCAGGGAGATCGTGAAGTATCAATGGCCAGCAGCCGAGCCACCACAGGACGAAGGACCGGAAGATCGATTCAACAGACAAGGGAATGGCAAACGGAATGAGCCAGGAAGACCGGGGCAGAGCCCTCGCTGAAGGCTTATTATAGCCGGAGGATCGGAAGATGACTTGCACTTCAAATTCAGGATCGCAGAATCCATGCGAGAATGGACTTGTTCCCGAGAGAGCTGGGTTGCTGACACAACGGACCGGGAAGGGGCAGAGCGCTGAGAGGAGCTAGAGGGCAAGAGGGCGCAGGGGTGGTGAGGCTGCCTTCTTGGCTGCCCGTTTGCGAGCCTTCGCTTGAAGTTTCAATTTAGAGTAAAGATACCTTACTCGCTACAATTCCAAGGAGAGAGACCTGGAACCGGAATCCCGCGGAGGCTGGCCGCATGGATCGGTGAGGTAGTAGTGGTACGCTAGGTGGGATCGCAAGGACCATAGCGGCATAAGGATGAGCTGGAGTGGCGGAATGAGACGGATTACAACACTGTCCCCCGGATCGAGAGAGTCTAGGGCTGGCACAGGTGAAGCAGGTGCGGACGGAACCAATGGTTCACGAGGCGCGCCCTTGGAGCGAGGCATGGTAAATAAACAGGAATCGTTGGTAAGTAGGAATCGAGTCGTTCTGGAACAGCACAGCTTGGTGGTTAGAGAAGAGAACATGAGTCGGTTCGCTCCGCTCAGGCTTTTATACGATGGAGGCTGTGCAGATCCATGCACAGAGGGTAGCGAGTCGGAGAGAAATCTTCGATTGTTCTCTAATTGAAGCAGCATTATGAGAAACAGAATGCTAAAATTAAGTAATGGACATTTTCATAGCAACAAGAAAAAAAACTAAGATGTAGCACTAATTCAATTTGTAAAATGTACCATACAATTCAGTGGGATCCACCATTCAAAACATGTAGGACTAACGTTAGCGGGGCGGCTATGGCAGATATTGAAGGCCGACTGACTACTAAACACGTTGCTTGGGAACTACCAAGATCCATGCAAAAGCATTAATTTTTACGATTTCCGTGAATGATACAGTGCTAGTGCTTTATTGTATCTCACCGTATTTATTCTGCACACAAATTCGTTATGGTACAAAAATGATGGCTTAGATAATTATTATTTTTTTTGTTAAATGCGATTAATTTTATAATTTAGATAAATTTCAGGAATTTCAGGACATTATGTGAAAAATAAAGAAATTTCAGGACAAATTTTCAAAAATCAGGAATATCAGGACAACTTCTACCACTGTGTACATTTTCGTAGAGCAATAGGGCCGCGAAAAAAAAATTTATCGGTTCTCAGGCTCTGCCGGGTGACTTTTTTTTCGGCTAAATAAAAAAAATGACCCGCAAAAGGTTCCTTCAGAAAAGTTTTTGAGAGAAATTAGCTTTCTTGCACATACTTATCCAGCACGCATTAGATTTAGTTGTAGTCTAAAAGAAATTTACTACAACAATCTAAACAAAAAGAACCAATTTGAGATGCTAGGTAACTTCGTTTAACCGAAATAAAAAATAAAAATAAAAGCCTGGTCACCGGGTGACTTTTTGGGTTTGTAAAAATTGCCCGAGAACCAAAACATTTTCGTTCCATGGACTAGTAAAAGATTTTATTTTTTATTTTGTGTGTGCGACTCATCCTCAATTACTTTTACTAGTAGGCTCCCTGCCGATAAACAGATTTTCAGTCACCTACGTTCGGACTCCATACAAAGGCAACCTCATCAGGACGGGTAGGCTGTCGTCACCCAATTTTGTTAATAACTAAAATGTAAACAAGATTGTAATTCATAAACACAACTACTCCGGAACCAGCTTTTTAAAATATAGGTTTTTATAGGTTGGCTGCGACCCCTGAGCTTCATTATAAACAACCTTTACTGACTGCCATTTTGTCAGGTAAGAAATAAGCAATAAGGCTGTGCCGGTGCCACTTTTCCCGATACCGGTGCCCGTTTACCCAGTTCCGATCCCAGTACCGGTACTATTGGTCATGTGCCGATACTGTGCCAATGCCGGTACCAATGCCGATGTCAAACGATAACTTAATAAACAATATAGAGCGTGTTGATACGTCAATCATATAATGGCTCAAAAAATAGCTAACCTAAATAGCTCAACAAATTCATGTAATTTTTTTTTCAGTGTTGACTGTAAACATTTTATACTTATAGGCCTTTCCTTTACTGTCTTTAGTTGTATGCTAAATAATTTCAAAATATTCTATTAAGAAACTTATAGGTTGCTTAATTTTTAGTAGCATTGGGAACAATATGCCATATTAGTCATGTATGAAAACGCCGATTCTGGTAAAAAAAAAAAAGCCGATGCCGGTACTTTTTTCGATACTTGTTAACTCGATGCCGGTACCAGTGGTACCTGCAGCCGGTCCCGGTACCAGTATTGGTATCTACACAGCCTTAATAAGCAAGCTTACATAATGACACATAAAAATTATGTTGTAGCCTTGGCAGGAGTTTAAAAAAATTCCTGTAGTTCCCTAACCAAAGAAACAAACGATTTATAATTTTGTTTTATACTTACATGTCCTGGTGTATGTGATGAGGATCAAACCATTATCCTACCAGTATTAACAGTCACATCCAGAATGGTGTTCATTTACCAGTACACAGCAGGAATGGTGTTACCATTTAGGACAGCACCTCCAATTTAGCCAACCAGGGTTTGAATCTTGGCTGAGCCTTTTTTGTTCAGTGGCAGTTGCAATTGGCAAATGTTACCTAGCCAGGATAGATTCACTATCACAAACTTAACAATTTTTTTTACTTGAGCAGGTACAACAGAACTCGCCCAGGGGTTGGACCTGTCGAACACATCCGACGCTTCACTGCAATGTTGTTGAGCCACATTCAGATTGGGAACTTGACACACAAAGTGACCATCGATCACTTCACTGCACTGTAAACGATGAATGCCAATAGGCTATTTTAAATATGTCGACATTTACACACAGAAACTGACAGCTGTTAAACAGCATACATGTCTCTTGCTGGCTTTGTTTCACTTTCACTCCACAGTAAATGACACATACATGGACTGCAAATGTGTACAGGAAATGTGTCTGCTCGGACTGAAAACTGGTAGAATATTTCAGAGGACAGCAAAACATGGAAGTTGTACTGCATACTTTACGGCATCATAATTGAAAAATATTTGCAAAATAGCCCCGTGAGCAAAGTAACGTGTGACTTGACTTCAGCTGCATTCCACCGACTCTGACATCCCTAAAAAAAAAAAATACAAATGAAATTTACATTAATTTGTTAAGATGTCTAACACTCCTGAAATAAAATGTTAACACCTATGGTCATCTTACAAAGATACTACATGCTTGTCGCAAAGTTTCCCCATCTAGTACATAAGCTGGTCACATGCGATACCAATAGGGCTAGGCCTACAATATCACCAGGGTCCTAGTGACTTAAAGAAAATAGAAACCAACACTAACCCTGTCATCCCTTCAAGAGCATTTTAGGAAGGTAGCTATAAAATAAATGTAGAACATAATTGTGCTTATCAACGTAAGACTTACTAACAGTGCTATTTCAATACTGGTACAGCACTGTTTACTGAGCTGTAAAAAACAATTCCAATAGCTTTAGCCTAGCCTAGCTATTTTCATATCTAACAAAATATTTAGCACAAGTAAACACAGGGGAGCACTTTATTAACGGATACGTATCATTCACTGCAGAAAATTTTACGTATTCCAAGGCTACAATGAGAATCCAACAGGGGAAGTGCGACCACAGCCAGCAGCTAGCAGATTAAGCTTATATGATCACTTTATGCAATACACTTCACAATTCACCACACGATGACCATAGCCGATGTATTCCAAACAAATTGACAATTTCCACATGGCAAGTGCAACCATGTGGGGACTCACAGCGGCAAGCACATTATATTGCTGGATTTGATTCACTTCACTGCACCATAACTGATGTGTACTATTCCAAATAGAAAGAAAATCTCACAGTGGAAGTAAGACTGTACAGCGATGGACATCAGCTAGCACACACTATATCACGTCACACAGTTCACTTAACAGCACCATGATCATAACACCTGCGTATTCTACACAAACTGACAATCCCACTTAGCCAGTGCAACCATGTGAGGAACAGCGGCAAGCACATTATTTTGCTGGATTTCATTCACTTCACTGCACAAAGATAGGCTATATGTTTTGTATCAAATAGCCTTGAGCGAAGACATCCATGAGGAGGGACCCTGGACAACTGTGAATAACTTCACACGCTACAAACGTGGCAGCCTATATCCCAAATTAGACTACGTCAAGATTATTGCTGGTGCGACGACTTCATGACACAATTAATATATTACAAATACGGCTGCTTGTAATTACGACTAGCTTAGCACGGCATCTTGCTGGGCTTGACTTTGTTTCTTGCACACAAAACGATAAGATACTCGAAACAAATTAGGCATCCCAGTGTCAGTGTGAAAGAGCCAGGAATAAAGTTTGTCAGTGTAATATCAATCTTGCTAGGTAAGACACTTCACTACTTAGAATTGGTACAGCATTCTAAATAGATTGAGAACCATGCCGGAATAAGTGCAACCTGACTAGAATCCTGGACTTCATTGCACTCTTGATAACACCCACTGTTTGAGAATCGGCTAAAAGGAAAGAAAAAAAAAATTTTAAACATGAAATTGGTTTAACGGTCCCCCGATTTTCAATTTCTCACCTTTAATTTTAACATTTCATTCGAATGTATTCATTCCTCTGTAATTACCTGAAGTTTCGTGCTACCCAACAACTCTACCATTAGGTGCAATCACATGCGCGATCCTAGCACCCTGGCAGCTTGATTCATCACTTCTTCACTAGAACATCATGGGGCTCGGTGGAGTTGGAGGATAAGGTGAGTGGTTTAGGATAACTAAAAACCAATTAGTTTTCATTTGAATCCAAAATTACTCACCTTAATATTAGCTGACTTTGTCCCATAGCAGGTGGGTCGAACAGGACCCTGAACTGTGGCGGCAAGAAACTCGCCCCCTTTACACACTTCCTGAACCTCGAAATCCTACTTTGCAGTGGGATAGTTGCCCAACACTGTGGCTCCTGTCTTCAAATGAGGGCCTTGGGAGGAGAGGCTGTTTCTCCTAGTTCCCTCTTGGCCAGAGACTGCTGACGCTTCTACGTAAAACCTGGGGCACCGAGGCCTTTCTACGTCCTCTTTTCGCACTTGGCGTACTAGCACCTGGATGACAACTGGTTTCGACCCTTCTTCCAAGGGCCGGGTTATAGCCCCGAATTTAGGGTTATATACAAGTGTCACACTGCCATAATTTTTTGCATATCTGGTGCACCTTGTTGTCATGGCAACTGGGAAGAATGTTTTCTGCGTAGGGCGCACAAGGCAGCTTTCCCAAGGGCTTTTATGGTTGCACCGAAAGGGCTTGCTAGCACCAGGGAAAGGTTCCAGAATGGGAACGGCCACCTGATGCGCGGTCTGGACATTCCAAAGGGGTGTTAAGAGTCTCAGATAGTGGAGGTGAAGTCCTGTTCTGTGTAAGATGCTAGGCTCGGGTTGAACGATAATCCTTAATGGCCCTTATAGAAACTCCCTGAGGAATTTCTTTGTCTCGTACACCATTGTTGTGGATACTGTAGCATTGAACAAGCTTATCAATCACTTTGGAAGAGAAGCCTATTGCCGTGAGTTCTACGTTGCAGTCTCCTGTCCACACATGCAAACAATGCCTCCTCATGTCGGGAGAATCACCCTTCCGCTGTGTTGCGAGACTAGGACTTTGCATGGTGGTTAACTCTACCGGATTATCATTTGAGAGTTCTGGTTAGTCCATGTACACCTTTGGGCATAAAAAATGATAGTTTTCGTTATGACTTACACTCACAGTTTGATCAAGCAAAACCAAAAGTCGAAGATCTTCAAAGGTTTTCCCCTCGAAACTTGCAAATTTTCGACAACCTTTACTGGTTGTCTTCATCAGGCAGTTAAGCCA
>JAHWFP010184412.1:0-13540 GCA_023313725.1 Lithobius niger | reverse complement strand
CGGTCGTGAAGGTTAACTCCGTCCATTTTTTTTTTTTTTTACATTGGATGGTTGATAGAAGGGTTGATTAACATCAAGTGGATTGGTGTGATGAGGAATGAGGAATCGCAGGGTCATCAAGTGGTGTCGATGAGAGTCATCATTCCGGCCTGAAGTTGGTGAAGGTAAGTTGAGAATTTGCGATTTTATGGTCTTGTAGTGAAAGTGAAGCCGTAGCCTTTGGCAGAGGAGCGGCAATCCAGGCATGGAAGTTTCTTAGTCTGGGTAAGGGACATTCTACGCATTTCCCGGATAGCAGGAATGAAGGTTGTGGCGTTGTACCATTGCCAAACTTGGCGGGCGACATAAGACTCCTTAGGCATCGCTTGGTTTGAACTGATCCATTCTTGTGCAAGTTGGTGGTGTTCTCGTTGAGCGAGTTCGGGAAGAACGGGTGGATGGTCGATGGGATTGTAAAGGTGAGCGTCAGCTGGAATTGCGGTGTTCCCGACGATATATTCCATTTTGGAAGTAGTTTCTGTTGTTTGGGTGCCACGAGTGGTGAGACGAATAGGCTTACGTGGCAGTGCGGGTCTGTGAATTTTGACGATGGGTTGGCGAGAAGTTGAAATAGGTAGGGGGGATAGGCGCCGGAATCTGGCGTCAGAAAGTTCGATTTTACGTCACATTTTCGTGTTGCTGGTCGTTAAGTTTTGTATGTTCAGCTTATAAGCGTCGATCAGCTTCCGGGCATTAGCAAGTTTGGTTTCAAGGCTAGAGCAGTGAGATGCAATGGGCTCTCTTTCATTGGGCAATGGGCTTTCTTTTTCATTGCGATCGAGTTTTTGTGCGGTTATGTTGAAGAGGAAACTACAGTCACT
Organism: Lithobius niger; assembly: GCA_023313725.1. Classification (NCBI taxonomy): domain Eukaryota; kingdom Metazoa; phylum Arthropoda; class Chilopoda; order Lithobiomorpha; family Lithobiidae; genus Lithobius; species Lithobius niger. Next base: position 12,680 of record JAHWFP010184412.1, on the reverse strand, counting down.
ATAGTTTGAAAGGGGGTTGGCAGGAAAAGGACTTGTATCAAGCCCAAATGACGACGGGTCAGGAATTGAAGAAGTGTTCGTTTCAATGGTAGCCGGAGTAGGGTCCGGGTAGGTGGATGAGGAAGTGACAGTTGCCGGAATAGTGGCGGATGGTTTCATTATAGGTTGAATTGAGGCTGAGGGAACTTCATTTGATGGCGTCGCACTATCACGGGCTTTTTTGTTTCTCATTTGAGTTGAGCGAGCCAGAGATTTCTTGTTATACAGTTGGATTAGTGGCCAGTCGGAAAGAGATATGGTTAGGCAGATCGAACAGGGGTCATTGTTGAAGTCGCAATGACGGTGGCGTTGACAGGCTGTGTGTGGGTCATAACGTTTCTTGGAAGATACAATCCCCGCACATTTGCAGACATCAGGTTTTCAGGCGGTTCTTGGGTCCCAACCTCTGACGAGGGTCGGTGATTTTCCACCACGGATTTTGGGTGACATGGATGCGGAGCGGTAACCAGGGAACTGGGAGGAGCGCGGGAAAGGTGGGGTCAATCCAGGCCGACGAGGAACCCCAGCGCGGGAGATGGGATGAGGATCGTGGCAAGTGAAAAGCCCCAAGGCGGGAAGGAGAAACAGCCACAACATATGTAATAAGGGATGGCAGGTGGAAGAGTTGAAAAAGGGAGATAACCATCGTGATTGATGCGTAGAGGTGGTTAAATAGTTAGCACAAGCTAGAAAGGAGTGTGCTAGGAAGGCGAGGTGGTGAGATTAAATTTGAGTGGATCTTCGTAAATGATGATGTGGTAATGGTTCAGCCCTCAAGACGTGGGTTGGCCACTGACGAGATGAGCCCCAGAGTGGGCAGGAGTAGGTGACATGAATTCAACTAGCAGGCGAGTCACCGTGAATGATGTTCGTGGTATAGAGTGCGGTTCCTACCTCAACCGCGGAAACATGAGGCGTGGAATCAATTTTGGACGAAAAGAGTGGTGGGAATGCAGATAGCTTCCAACATGGTTTATATGAAGAGTTGGTTTAGCCAGAAATGAGACGGGCAGCAGTGTGTGCAGCAACGGATGTCAGAGTCGCATTCGAGACGAGGGACTCCCGTGGTTGAGACAAAAAGTTGGAGGAGCAAACGGAGTTCGTTGTCCAAGGGGGTGACAGGTTGAAAGTGGTTTCCGTTGATGAAGTGTGGCAAGGGTCGTGCTTGTGGAGTGATCGAAGGATGAACACATGAGAATGGAGCAAGAACAGAGTTATTAAGGGGCAACCTATATATCGTTGGGAAAACTTGTTGGATTCATATCATTTACTGGAAGCCAGGACATGGTAGAGTCACCTCAAGCTGGCAAGCAGCAAATTTAACAAACCGATAAGTTTCAAAGGGGTGCTCATAGATGACGTTTACGTAATTGTTGTCGTGATGGTTGTGTGGGCAATGGTTAGACAACGATGCTGGGGTTTTCAGGCACAGGGCTGGCCGGAGGTGTTGAAGGGGTCGAACGGAGGAGTCCATTGCGACTGAGTCAAGGGCAGTGTGTTCGACAAAGGAGGTGCTGATGTCTACAGCACCCGGTATTCCCAGGCGGTCACCCATCCAAGTACTAATCGGGCCCGGCGCTGCATAACTTCGGTGATCGGACGAGAACTGGTGTTTTCAGCATGGTATGGCCGTGGACTATTTTATATTATTGTTTTCGTTGGGCTAAGAATTGCCTTTATTCGGCGAAGGTTTGCTTGCGTTCGGCGAATGTTCTGTGAGGGATGTGCGTTCGGCGAAGGCTTGTTGTGTTCGGCAAAGGTTGTGCGTTCGGCGAAGGCTCGCATACGTTCGGCGAAGGCTTGCTGCATTCAGCGAAGGTTGAGTGTTCGGCGAAGGCTTAACTAATGATGGAGGTTCTCTTCCCTTGAACTTGCGGTGAAGGTTCTGGGGAGGGTTTTTCATTGCTTGTTTTTGTTCGTTGAACATGTGGTTTGGGGACTTTTCGACGAACTTCGGGCATTTTCGGTAGGCTGGTGCAGCTAGAGAGGCGATCCGTCTTTGACGAGAGCTTGAGGAAAGTGCCACTAATAATATATGTAGTTAACAACTTCATGTTGTTAGTGGCTATAAATATTGTTTTAATATTGTGACATTAATGGTAAGTTTTAAGGGTCAAGTGGCAGTCAGATAAATACTTTGGTCTAACTGTAATTTACACTACAGTAGGCTATAGCGAAGCGGCTGGAAGACTACAGTAAGATTTATCATTCCGTCCGTAGCCTTATCCGTCCGAAGTCTTGTTGTTCAGTGATAGTCAACACGGAAAAATAAACCGTCGTTGCTTACGCATAGCTAAAAGGTTGCAGACGTAACTGAACGAAGCGATATAACACTAGATCGTCGCATTTGATTGCTACAGGAAGACACGCAACTACAAAAGCGAAGGGCATAGTCAACGGTACATATCAGCTTCAATTGTGGATGAGGCACACGTGAGTGTTCGGCGTGTGAAGGGTTGAAGGTTTTCATGAAGGTGTCGAAGGTGAAACGTTCGGCGAAGGTTTATCAGTTGTGATGTTCGGCGAGCAATACGGGTTGCGGGCAACGTTCATGACACTTGCGAAGAAGATCATGCCGGAGGACTTGTAGGTACATTTGCCGGTTAGCATCGGCATGGGTGGTACATACGGCGAGGATTGTGATCGACAACGGTTGGGCGAGGGCTCGCTCGGATATGGCAAAGGCCGCAAATTCGGCAGGGCCAGAGTTCGGTGAGGGTATGTTTCCATTCCCAGAAGCGAGAGACAACGGAAATGTCGACCCAGCTCGTTGTCCAGAAGGTCCAGGAAGGGGCGAGCGACGAGCATGAGGAAAAGATCCTGGGTTCATCTTGTTATTCAGGCGGATCGATCATCAGTTTGAGTTAGAGCAGCGAAAGACATGTTTGGCCTATTGGCAAAGCTGAGAGTTTGGTGAAGGCTTGTTATTCGGCGAGAGACCCGAGCTTTCAGCAAAGGCTGGTGGTTTTTCGGCGAAGGTTGTGTGTTCGGCGAAGGCTAGTGTCTTTCGGCGAAAGACTAGTGGCGTTCGGCGAAGGTTGTGAGTTCAGCGAAGGCAGCGTGTTTGGCGAAGGCTTAGTGGCTTTCGGCGAAGGGTGCAATCGGCAAAGGTTGTGGGCTTGTACTTCGAGCTAGGCGAAAGAGACGTTCGGCGAGCTTAGGCATCCGTCAGGCGCTATGAAGGGAAACCAGTTCGTCAATGGGGGATCATCTTCTATGGTTTTCCGACGAACGTTACATTCCTCAAAGATCGGGAGTTCCACGTTAACAGTTCGACAGGTGATGAACTTGCGTGAAGGGTTGTAAGTTCAGAGAACAAGAGGTCAATGAGGAAGGAGATCAAGGCAGGAAAGCAAAGTCAGATGGCGAATTACAGCAGATAAGAGGAAGAAAGAACGTTTGGCGAACGTGCACATCCAATACGTGCGAACGTAAGAAGAATGAAGCATACATCAGAGAGGGGTCTTTCGGCGAACGGTGTCTTTCGGCGAACGTCGAAGCGGGAGGGTAACAATGGCGGTGTGTCGCAGCTGGAGGCAGGAGGAAAAGAGATGGTTGGCTAACACCGTAATACCATTTATGGAGGGTCTGCGCGTGCTGGCGCATGCGCAGATGGGCGGTTCAGCTGGGCGTATCGAGAGAGTTTTGAATCCTCCAGGGTAACAAGCACTCAGAAACTGAATGCAATTAAATTTACAGGTAGTGTGATATTTTAAGCCGGCAACTAGAAAACTATGAATGTCATCACAAGTTCATTTGTGCCATTATCCTTCTCCACCCCCAAATCCCCCCCCCCCTTGCCACAACCGAGGAAGTCCTTCAAGCTTCCTCCTCGCCGCCCAAAAATTGAGGCATAACTGTAATTTTGGAAATTGGGGTGGCTAATAAAAAAAATATATCGTGGGGGGAAGGGCGGGTTTGAAGCAAATTTTTTTGGAGTTGATGATGCTATTTTGTTTGCATTAAAAAATACCGTCAGTGTCATCATCATAGGGTCTATCTTTTAAGTACTGCTACTCACCAAAGTAAACAAATGCCAATTTCTCTCTATTAAAAAAAGTACCTTTTTTTTTTGCATAAAAAAAATACTGTCAGCGTAAATATTAAGTTCATCGTGTGCTTTATCTCCCCCCCCCCCCCCCCCAAACCCCAGGCCTTCCACGCAAACCGAAGAGTCCTCCGTCAAAAAAAGTGGATTCAAAACTGGAAAATTAAAACTTTTGAAAATATGGAGGGAAGTGGGTCAACAAATTTACAGCAGTGGGGTATTTTTTTTTTGGAGGGGGGGGGGGGGAGGAGACGGGAGTCACCCATAAACACGACTACGGCCTATCGTTCAATTATAAAAAAAAAAATTGACCTAATAAAAGTTTTCTTTCCGTAACACTGAAAGAAAAATGGTCGTGGAAGAATTTTTTCACAAACGCAGTTTTGTGGGTTTAAATAAGCAATAATATTTGAAGTAACAAGTCGTGCTTCCTCCTCCCGCCACCTTTAATTACATAGGTGCAACGAAGGAGCGCTCTACAACGCTAATAATATAACCCTATGTTTCAATAGTAAGCAAGTCAACAGTCAAGAAGAAATCTAGCCATTTCTTTATCCGTCTTTAATTTATTCTCGGAATTCAACTTCGGCCAATTTTCAGTAGGCTATCCTTCTTTAAACTTACAAGCGATCGAGCGTTCCCAATGAGCGTTCCACTTTTGCCAAGGAGATAGCAGCTACGTTCCTCTCTACACTAGTGATCGTGAAACACAGCTTCTCAGTTTGCCTTTAGTCTGGCACGTTTCTTTCCCGATTCAGTCGGCATAAGTCGCGCAACGATCGCTAATACTATCGTTCACTCGACGTTGGTTCGCTGCTTGGCTGGTTATGGGGGGAGTTTGCTAAACGGTTGGGGGACAGCGAGAAAACAACACATAAGTACAGGTAAACGCCACGTTCAACACTGAAATCGGGCACGTGGACCACTTAATAATTGTTAGATGATTTCTTAAAAAACTACATCCGGTAATGTATCGAGGAAAATGGCCAACGAAGTACCGTCCCTTTAATGCCACTGTATTAAAAAAAAATTCCGTTCATGCATCAGCGTTTTCAGTGTTTCACCAAACACTTCTTGGAGCCTATAACCATCATCAACCCTTTGTTCCATTCATATGCTCCCCTCGAAACGAATCTAAGGGCCTTCAGAGGCATGTCACAACTAAAAATATGTTGCACATTTTTGATAGTTTTTTCTTAGGATCTAAAGAAAATCTTTTATCAGATTTGCAAGCTTTGTACCTGGCAACCTGAAGTTCGACAACGAAACCAGTGCTAACCGAAGTTTCAACTTACAGTACTCGGAATGATAACATCCACTGCATATTCTACCATCAGGGCACCTGTTATTAATTCCGAAATCATTATGTTATGTTTTATTACCGTAAAAATAGTTTAAAGTTGCTTTATTCCGTCAAATTCGTTTAAAGCTCACTCCCAAAGCTCCTTCCTATGCCATTGTAACCGGCTACCCGCAAAGCAACGCGCTCGTGCTAGCACCAATGGATGCGACCTTCACTCGCTTCGCGTGACGTCACGTGTGAACAGCCGAAGAGTCACGTGCCATGAACGAACCAATCAGCGCTTGCGATAGCGAGCGAAGAGCTTGAACAAAAGCCGTTGAAACAGCACATTTCATTCGAGAAATACAGGCAGTGACGAGGGAGTTGATGACGTCATTTTTCGCGTGCTAGAAAATTGGGATTCCCTTCTAACGAACGCGACCAAGATGGCAGCCATACATTGCGTCGTTCCGGAGATATGATCGTTTAAACCAACGGCTATTTTCAGCAAACTAACACAATGTTCACGTCAATTTTGGCGACGATGCCAACAATTACAGTAACCGAAAATACACGTTCCAAAATACCTAATTCAATCGGAATTGATGGAGGCACGGTTTCGATTTCTGTTATTGATCGCGAAGTTTCGACGCTCATTGGGAATGTGACTAAAATTTCTCTGTTTGAGGGCAATATTTTTTTTAAAGCTGATTTCTGCGTGGGTTTTTGGACTGCAGTTTTTGGACTGTGACTCATTTTTGGAATCTGCAGACTACCACTAGTTCACAACTCAAAGAATTTTTTAATAGGGTTAATTTTTAAAATACCTGCGATGTACGCGAAAAAAATGCGATCGCGGAAAGTACTTGTCTTTACCCATGGCCAACTTGTCTATTTCACTTTCCATAACCCCTATAGAAAAATGGTTAGCCCGGTTCTTTGGTCCAGGTTGTCTTGTCTTCGCGGGCAGTGACACTGGTGCGACTTTCTTGCTGCCATCGACTCTTTGAATCATTAGTGGTCGGAGTGACTTCCCCAGCTCTGTAGGTCTGACGACTGTGTGTTTCCTAAGATCACTGGTATCATACTTTAGTCGACTGTTGATGAATAATTAATTGTAGTGAATACTTCACAGCAGAATTCGTCTTTTTTGAGGATCAGGGGCAGTTGCTCAGGTGACTGGCAATTGTTCGACATCCAGTGACCAGCAGCTGGTCAATCGATCCTGGCGATGGTTGATGCCGGAGTGGTGATTAGATGTGGAGCCTGAGGGTTCTGTTAAGTCCAATTCCTCTGGTTACTGGTTACCGAATTCTGGAGGCACAAATTTGCCTTCCCCCGCCTTCCTGCATCTTTCCACGGTCGTGGGTAACAACAAGGCCCCACTTGACATGAGGGTGATGCTGAAAACTCACGCGTGAGGCCCGGCGATCCGAGACTGGAGGGATACTGACAGGGTTTGCACAATGTGCTTGGAGTTCTTGAATTGGTTAAGGAAAAGTTCAAGGCCTTGAATTCGTTGAAATTTTTAACTAGGTCCTTGAACGTGCTTGAATTTCTTTTTTTTTTGTCGTTATTTGAAATGATAATCTAGCATTGAGCAAGATAAAGGCAAACCTGTAATTTTTTTAACAACTTCATGTTTGTTGTGAAATGTTGTACAGCTTTTTAAAGTTAAATATTGTTGCTCCATTCGTTTTCATCAGTTGGTTACTAGGCTATTAAAACGTGTCAATAGGGGAGAAAAACAGCTGTGAAAAAAAGCCGATGGGAAGAATGTGCCATAAAAAAGCAGGGGAAAAAACAAAGGAAAAACTTTTCTTGGTGAAATTCAAGCTAAGGCAACTTACCTAACCTACAACAATAACAACAACACCGGGGGGAAAAAAGTTTTTTCCATCTATCTTTTTTTTTATGCATGATTAAAACATGAACGTTTTTGTGTTGTGGATGTGTGGTGAGGGTATTGTGTCACGAGGCATGTTGTGGGCCCTTACCTGCGAAAACACGCCTTATTTTGAAGCTGAGCAGCCAGTTTTGAACAAATTTCTGGATTAATAAAGGTGTTCGTAAAAATTTTACTCATCTTGGAAAGTCCATGACAAACTATATTGGTTCTGGGAAAAGTCCTTGGCTTTAATTTTTTGTGTGTGATCTTGTGCGAACCCTGTACTGATGACTGCAGGTTGGCGGCTCAATCCTTAGTTTTCTGTTGCAAAATCCTTCGTTTCCTATTGTGGAGAATGGAGACTGTAGAGGGGTGACTGAGCCTTCGATTCCTGTTGTGCAAGCATCAGCCTCCTGTTGTAGAGACAAGTGAATGGAGATACAATCAATTAGCCTTCTAGGAGGGAAGGGGGGAAGGAGTTAAAAAAAAAACTAGTGGTCCCATGCGACCACTTCGTGTGGCCAACACCCCAAAGGGGGGTTACAGAAGCCACCCACTACTTTAAGGGCCCAGAAATAGGAGGGTTCAGCTACACATCCCAAAGTGTGATGCACACAGCGGTCAGAAGTCCCCTCTAAATACCTGTGCAAAACACCCCATGTATTGCAAAACACCCCGTGTGTTGGTTTCTCCATCCAAGACAATGTCGTTCTGGAAAGGTGTTTTTTTTTACTGAGACCTGCCTTCTGGAAAAGCTGCTCTGAACCTCCTCTCGTCAGTCATTGACTAGTGTGTCGATAGGCAACCAGTGTATACTTTGTCAAAGACCAGCCCTTATTAGTGAATGGCAGCTGCCAATTGGTGTATGGCGCTGACATCAACTGGCATATGGCGCCGACGTCGACTGGCATCTGGTGCTGAAATTGACTGGCATATGTACGGTTTTAAAATATGCAGGCAGATCCACTGGATCCGTGAAATATCATTTTGCTGGACAACACGCTACAACACAGGCCGATGAACAGTCGACTATCGGATCCTTTTTTAATCCAAAAAATACAAATCCAACACGTCCCGAGAAAATCAAAGCACTGATAGCAAAAATGGCAGCAAAACACGTTACCATTTTATATTGTTGAAAGAGAGCGGTTTACAGAGCTCATTTAATTTTCCGCTCCCGACTTCGATATTCCAATGCCAAACACTGTGAAAGCTCACGTAGTAATAACTGTATGAAGATACGATTCGTTGTGTACGTGAAGATTTAAATGCAGCAGAGTGGGTGGCACTAACCACGAATTTATGGACATCTGTTGCAACAGATGCGTTTATGACAAACCATTTTTTAACGTCTGAACATCTTGTACACAAAAGAAATAGTGGAGCATCACACAGATTGTAAGTTAGGACAACAGTTACATTCAACCATCACTGAATGTAATTTGAGTGACAAATTGATTTCGGTCTTGAACGATAACGCATCGAATATATTGCGCATTGCTGAAAGTGTGACTTGAATTCACAGCCTAAAGATTTGTGTTGTAGTGCATCGAGAAGCAGTGCCCTCCAACTACGAATGTAATTGGGAAAAAAAAGAATCAATGGGTGTCAATAAGCATGTACTTTTGCAGCAATGCAAAAAAACATGTTGGAAATCCGTGTTTATCATGCTTGAACGACTCCTAGAGCAACGCTGACCTGTATGTAAAGAATGGGCCACCAAAGAAGTAAAGGTTGGGCCGCCAAGACGCTGGGATCATCCACACGATTGCGCCTGCGGTCAGCGAGGCAACACAACATTTCAGGTAGCACAAAACTTCACGTAAATTGAAGAGAAATGAGCCTACTTTAATGAAGCCTACAGTTGAGTATTTTTGGATTCAAGTGAAACCTGGCATTAGCTTAATCTTTATCGCAAATACCCAAAATTAGTAACAGTATTAAAAATTTGTTTCCTTGCAAACTTGCATGTTCAGGCTTCCAAAGAAACTTTAACTGTATGAAAGCAAACAAAATTTGGATAACTACGAAATCTCCCCAAAACATAACTTGTTAAGGATTCCCGCCAAGCTCTTGGTAAGTTAATCCCACCGACTAATAGTTCGAAGGTTAAATGAAGTCGGCTTACATGAACATTGCTTATTGCGCAGCGCAATTTTCAATTGTTGCATTTAACATTTGAAATCTCAGTCGGTGGGATTAACTTGGGAAAAGCGCTTGACATTTGATAAGACTTCAAACGGCCGAAAGTTTAGCAGGAATCCTAAACAAGTTGTTTTGGGGAGACATCACTGCTCTTTGGTCCGAATTGATAAATTCCATTTTTTTATTTGCTATTATGAAATGGAAAAGCCAGTCTAGTTTTATGGGCTTTTTTTTTGCTTTAGTTCTATTAGAGGACAGCAGTAAGGTTTTACGTGGACTTAACCTTTCAGCAACACTGTAGTACATGAAACCTTACAGGAGAGCTTATTCGTGTTACTTTGCTGTTTTGACACTTTGGCTCACTTAAAACCTTACCTCACACATCAAACGATTGAGTATTTAATTGCACGTTGTTGCAAAGTAATTGACGTTTAGATTATGTTTTGTTTTCCAATAGGTTTGGATTTAGTGTACCAAATTTGCCATATTTAGCAGTGGGAAAAGTAAAAATTCGTCACTCGTGCTGTTTTTATCGTGCTACGTACTCACGTATCCGCGTTTATTGTTGTAAGCCATAGTCAAGGGCGTGTAATTTCTGCGATAATACTAGGCCTGATTTTGCGGTGAGTTTTGTTGGAAGAAGGTGCAATTTTGAAGGATTTTGTGCAATTTTGCGTTGATGGAAATGACGGCCGAGTTAGATACTGGCATCCCCTTGGCTCGTATAATGACAAAATTTATGATAACATAAATTCCAATCGAGCACGAAAATATGGGTGCACAATTGCCGCTTAACTTTGTAACATAAACGCACCACATACTTGGCTGATGATGATCGACTACTCATTTACGGCAACGATTGGACAGCTGCTTGAGGATGGGACGTTATGTAAATGCTTCGTATGAGATCGAGCATAATAGAATTCTCTCCATGGTGGTGAGGAAGGGATCCACAAGTTCCCGAGACTATTTCTTTTGAGGAGTGCATAATATATGCGTAAGGAAGAGTTGCGACGTTGCAGAATTTGTAAGTTGTTCAGAAGGGTGGTGTTGGTGGCTTGGAGTTGATTGTTTGCTTCCTGTGCTGAAGTCAAAGCAGCGATGGCTTTACAAAGAGCTGGTACTTCTGAAACAGTAGCATGGAGCGTGGATAATTCTGTTGAAAAAGCTTTCAGTAATGGTAAGCACAGAGCGGTGATGTGTCTTGCTGTTGTGGCGGATCGTTTTCACACGGGAAAAATGCTGTCCATAGGATAGAAGCCGACAGGAATGGTGGCAGGGTGGATGACTGAGGAGAGAGCGGCTGCCTACCCCGGAGGTGCGGATGCTGAGAGACATTCTCAAGAGGAGTAGGAATGGACGTAGACGAGATGGCACGCCCCATGCTGAGCTGCGGACGGTGTGGCCATTACAGAACAGGATTGGTCGTAGATTGTGGCGGAGAAAACAGAACCAGACAATCTGTAGGCGGGCCTGCTAGCGGAGTCGGTGTTGAAAGGAACGAACGGAATGATCCAATGGGCAGAAGAGTGGAAGCAGCTGCTCCGGCAGCCACCTTCCCAGCCGCACCTAGTTCAAAATAAAAAGAGCGCACTTTCGTTGGCAGCAAAACTTTATGGAGGGACGCAGGTCCTGGCTTGTGGCGGATTGTCCTCATGAAATCAGGGATGAGACAACAGTATCATCTGGTTGAACAACCGGAGGTGAATCGTTAGAGAGGAGCGGGGCTTCCAGCAGATCGGTCAGTTTCAATGAGGCCTAACCTGCAGGAAGTTCAAGGCTTTGAACCTCAGGATCAGAAGGATCCCACGGAGCAGGAGAGGAGGACGTTGGGCGAGCCAATCACGTTGTAGTTGTATTTTAGCGTGAGGTGTTATAGAGGGCGGAATGACAGATGATAGTGGAGGTGGATCGAGGATTGTAGATAGCACGATCGCATACGATGTTGGTGGAGATAGGGATGGCCGAGGAGCCAGTCCCAGTAGCAAAGAGGCTGCGTATTTCTGATGTGGAGAAGGCAGAGGCTTTGGATAGCGGACCAGAAGAGGTGGCACAGTCCGCAATGCGCAGGAGGCAGTAATGCCGAAGCGGAGGACAAGAAACGGGAACTGTGGACCAGAGGAGGCCAGGGGTCGAATTTCCAAATTTTGTTCCAGGTACAAATTTGCACTCCAAAATATGTTACCGTGGAGTGCAAAACCCAAATGTAAACCAGTATTGTCTCCTATTTTATCGCCATTGAAAATTCTAACATTCAGTATCACAATAATATGTAGGCCTACCGTTTTCCTGCACTTCCGCTTCCGTTTTCCTGCTTAAAACTAGCATTATTCAACTGAAAACCTATACCCATAGTTTAACCAAATGTACTAAAAAATGGAGTTTAATTTCCTTGTAAGGAATGGTGTCACTGTAAATCTAACTCCATGCTGTTTAAAATGCAATGCCGCAAACCGCAAGTCTGTAGCTTGTGCGATTCAAAAGTTATGAAAAATTCAACTTCGGCGTGCTATTTTGCACTCCAAGAGTTGCTTCTGGAGTGCAAAGTGCGATTTTGGTGTTCAATTTGCCCCTGTGCATCCGAATATTTCGACCCCTGGGAGGCCACCAGTATCATGTGCAGAAGGTGGCTAATGCTGGGGTGACCCGGCTGGCGGCGGAGCGGTCGGAAGGGATAGGGGAAGTAGTTGCTGTTATCTTACAGCAACGTGGAGCGGAAGTGAAAATTTGATAGAAAAGGATGGGTCCAGGGCGGTGCAGGATCCAATGATGCTTGTGCTGTAGTTAACTTCAGAACCTGCACGTCTTGAAGTGGAGGGCTCCCAGAGGACTGGCGATGTGGAGGACGCTGGGCGGACCAACGGGTCTTTGGTCGATCCCTTACCATGTGGTATCGCGGAGCGGAGCATTGATCACAATTAAAAGCGGAGCGTGTTGCGGATGTCTAACCAGAAAAGCAACCACGCAGGACGGTGGTACAGAAGAAAGATGACCCGGATCGCACCGTCCATGGTTATTCATGATGGAGGCTGCGCAGGAAGGTGCGCAACGGGTATGGGACTGCTGGAATAGAAGCATCAACAAGACGACAGGCGGTGGTAGTTGGCAGTGAGTAAAAAGGGCGAACCAGACCTTCCTTCGGTAACCCCCTTGTCCGCGGCAAGGTGGAGCGTGGATCGGGACGGAGCGCAGGGCGGATCGCGGAGCGCAGGCTGGAGCGGAGCGTATTTGAATTTACTTCCAACAGAGTGGAAATTCTCCATTATTTCGCTTACTTC
>JAHWFP010184409.1:2079-14198 GCA_023313725.1 Lithobius niger | reverse complement strand
CTAAAAAATTGAAAAATAACGAATATAACACACATAAAATGGACACATGAAATAGAACTTAAGCAGAAACCGAGCACAAACACCGAAAAAACAAACTCCCTTCGCACGAAAGATTCTGCATGTTTCACAGATTATAAATGCACACACAAAATGCACTGACACGAAACACACTGAAAATATTTTTTTTAATACGCAGACGAAACAAATAAAACCTGATTCATCTCAAACACAAATTGAATTGACTTTCAGACATTACCAATGTGTAGAAAAAAATCTTGGTTCCTTGGAATTGGAACTAAAATTTTAGTTCGTTTAGTTTACGTGAACCCTAATCCGCTTTTTTATGTGTGTACCTTAACAACGGTGAGTTCCACTGAGATTCGAGAGTTTAATTTGTTTTTCTAACCGGGAAAGCAGTTTTTGTTCAATTACTTTAAGTCGGAGAACCAATAAAGGTGAAAGGACCCACTAAGTTTAACCAATCACAGTTTGGTTGCCCCAAGTTGCTGCATGGTGTTCCAAGCCTAACCGAAAATTGTTCCCCTTAGAAAGTAGTGATATCATCTCCACCAACGAAAACCCGTCAAGCTAATGCCACTAAGTATTAGATCAAAGGTTAAATGAAAAACCTGATCTTTGCCACAATCCATAGCAATGGTCAAGTTTTTCATATAACGTCTGAAGTAATAGTCGGGGGGATTAGCTTGGCGGTTGTTCGTTGGAGGGGGTAATACCACTTCTTTGTATGGGAACACTTTTCGGTTGATTGGTGCACCGCGTACCAACTTGTTAGCAGTCCTTTTTGTTCTTATATCACAACTTTGATTAGCTGAAACTTAGTGGGTTCTTTCCCCCTTGTACGTTTGGTTTCTGATACTACTAATTTTTTTTTTTTTTTTTTGGTTGCATCATTTTTTTGGCCAGTGCCTGTTAGAGGTTCAATTATTTTTTTTTTGTCGTTGGTAGTGGAGAGTGATATCATTACTTCCTTCGGGGAGCAGGTTTTGGTCAGTACATGGGTTAGGCTATGTGTACAACTTGTAGAAAACCTAGTAACAGTCATTTTTATTCTGATATCACTTCTTTTGTATTTTTGGGGGTTGTATCTTATTTTTGCTAATGCCTTGTTAGTGGTTTAGTCGTTTTTTTTATTTTAATTTACCGTGTGTGCATTTTTGATCATACTTAATTCGTGCCCAGTTGCTTGTGCGTTGTTGTTGTTGTTGTTATAGGTTTTTTGGGAGCACGAACCCTTATTGGGTTATCGGCCCCACGACGAGGAAAGCGACAATTTCGCTGGAGGAATCCAACCGGAAAAACCCAGGATCTTTGTCACGTCTGTACGTTGTTTCATTTTTTTAAAGTAATTAAAGATGCTTTTCAAATGTGTACGTCCTACTGGTTTCATGGAAACAAAACCTAAAATTCGCCACGTATTTTAATGCATTTCTTGAGAACGCAATAGGTTGCAACTGATATACTACCTCAAAAAATAAACGGTGTGTCAGTTGTACCAAAACAAAACTTGTTAAGCATTCCCGCAAATATTTTCGGCCGTTTGAAGTCGAGATGTCAACTGCCAAGATTTTTCGCCAGGTTAATCCCACCGAGTAATAGTTTGATGGTTAAATGTAATATATGAAAATTGCTTACTGCACAATTTTCAGTTATTTCATTTAACATTTAATATCTTTATCTTGGCGGGCGGCACACTAGCGTAAGTCTTGATATGACCAGTATTCTTTTCGGACGGACATAGTAAACCCTGTTCTTAATAAAAGAGTAGTGTTGTCTTTAGCTGCAGGCTAATGCAAACAACTCGCTTGTCGTCATGATTCAACGCTTTGCCTACACAGGTAGTAACTTTCTCCTCCGTATTTCTTTACAGAGTTAATTGAGGTTATTGGCCCTGCACACCGATGCACTCACCTTAAACTCGAGTGCTTAAACTAAACTAACCAGAATATGCTAAATTAACACAAAACAGCACATTGTGAAATTACAACAAAGAAAGCGAAAAACATGACTCCCTGGAATGGTGAATTCCAAGCATTACTGGAGACCATTCACGGATACAGGAGACACACACAACCGGACTATATCTCGTAGGGAGCTTCGGGTCACAAGAGTTAGGGAACACATAAAACACAGCAGTTTCCCCTCATAAAAGAGTACTCCGTCTACACTCAGTCTAACTGGCAGTGGAGAAGAGAATGTTTCACTATTTCCGGCACCCCGCACTTGCACAGAGTGGAACCACACCACCCAACGCTGAACATGTGAGCACAAAGTCTAGTGTGGTCAGTCCGCAAACCGGACAAAATGCCCGCATCTCACCTAGACAACTCAGCAAGGCTACCTGGTGGGGCAGCTACTGGGTGTAAACCATACAAGAACCTCCCCCAAAGCACCAGCTATCTACTCCCTCTGCCAGTCCGCGGCAGAGGAGCTGGTTGCAAGTCCCGTGGAGCAACGGATACCGATTACCATTACATCTATTGGCAGCCCCAAACCGTGCAAAGTCACCAGCCATCTCGTTGCCAAAAATGCCCGTGTGGCCCCAGGCACCCAACGAAAACGCGACCCTGACCCCACGCTCCAAAGCTCCGAAGAGTTTCCAGCAGATCGCCAAGGTGATCAGGTGGCTGACTTCAAAGGACTCATGGAAGCTTCTGAGAAAGCCCAGGCCTGACGCCAAGTTATTGAAGATAGTAACCGCAGCAGCCGGAGATCTAAGCCCACGTCAATCGCTACTGACTGTGCAACCAGCACCCCCACAAAGGCTGAAGGGAGGCCAGGGAGGAAAATACTGTACCCCAGCATAATGTCCGGATAAAGACCCACTCACACCACCCTCGCAGGTTACTTGTTGAAAAGAGGCTTTATAAAAAATGCCAACACCTCTAACCTGGAGGTCAAAACAAAACAGAATCGTCTCACACCACGAACAAATACAGAGGGGCTTCACAAAAACAGGGATGGAAAACCGATCTGAATTGAGTTCCAAGAGCAAGGAGGCACCAAGGCCAAGGGCCGCAAGGAACCCTCGCACACCCTTGGGAAGACCAGAGTAGTCAAACAAAATCCGGCCGAGGAGGTCGGAGGGTCGCCTGACTACTGCTCTAAGACAGACAGATGTCATAATCTCCCTCGCTCTGATATGGGCTGGCAATTAGCCAGCCACTAACGGAAGTGCCACGACTTGTGTAGTCGACAAGCACCCAGTGATGATGCGGAGGCAATCGTTCAAGGTTACCTGCACGCTCCCGTCAGCTGCTTTGACTCGGCCAAGAACGGCAAGTAGAAGTCAGCACAAGACCTAATATACAACCTGCAAAATTTACCACTACTTTACTCTTGGCAACCAGAATACTAGAAGCCACTGCCTTCAAAATGCTCAGGCGGTCAGATACATTTTCCCTAATAGCACCGAGATCACCTTGCCAAGACAGAGATGGATCCAGTCTTATGCCAAGATATCTGACGACGACAGACAAGTGAACCATCGTGTACCCTACTCTCAACGACACAGCGATCGCCAGCCCCTTAGAGAAGACCGTCGTTTCAGTCTTGGCTGGGGAGGGAACAAGCCCTCTCAGCACCAGCAGATGAGATGCCTTCTTGATAGCACCTTCCAACGTTGCCGTGAGGGCCGGGAGGTTACGTCCAACAACTCGCACCACTATGTCGTCAGTATATGCTACGATGTTACCCAACCCAATGAGCTCCACAAGGATAGCGTTGATAGCGACTGCAAAAGAGTCGGGCTAAGCCAACTCCTCTAAGGTAAGCCTCTGTTAGTATACTGAATGCCAGAACCAGCAGCGATGAACTGACGTTTTCCCAGTAGGCTTGATGCAGAGACTCAGTAACACCTAGCTCCTTCAAGGCGTGCCTTACCCCAAAAAACATCTACCATATCACAGGCAGCTTGATGTAACGCAACACCGCAATCGTAACACTCCCATGCAACCTGGCCTCCCTGATTCCAGACTCGAGATGCAGGATGGCATCCTGGGCAACCATAGCCCTCCGAAAAACAAATAGGCTTCAAACAGTTTGTTAGAGTCCTCAATAGACCTATCGAAACCTCTCAAACACTCTGTGGGCAAAGACAAGAGCGCAATTAGCCAATAGCTGACCACCGACATGCGCCTTTGAAAACACAGTCCCGGTATCCAGAGGGCCCGCCAAACCTCAGACCCTCTATGGTGGTAGCTAATATGGCAGCCGATAAATAACCCTGTTAGACGACATAGGTTCTCTGCTCGTGTTTACGGATTGTTACTCGATTCCGAAGAGCACCATCACCGTCCTAGCAACGAAAAGTTTACGACAAGTAGCACCTTTAGACACCCACGTCTAAAATTGCTCGTGTTCAGGGCATTATTGCTTGATTCCGAAGAGTCCCATCCATCACCATTCAAGCAAAGAAAACTCAGCAACGAATACCCCTTTACCAAACAACTAATAACAATGCTGTCAACAATGACATCTTTGCTTAGCAATGACATCTGTTAGCAATGAATCTTTGACATCTTGCTTTAGCTTTCTTAGCAAAAGAACGTCATCACGATTCGTTCTTTGTTGCGCGCTTGCTGGCTACTTCTCACAGACTGAACGAGGATTAAATCTGAAAGCCACCGAAAACCTGTATCTGTATCTTTACTGAGCTTACAAGTCTTAATGCTACACGCTCACTCTAGCCTACTTAACATCTAACCTTGTGCAGTACTCAACAATGTATCGGGTACTGCGCGTCCTTGTTACTGTTTAGGAATGCCAGCAGTTTGCGGCGAAAACAGTTTTCCAGAAAGTGGGAATGTTTAAACAATAGCTAATAACGTGGGACAATACGTTGTGTTTACTACATTAGGCCTACGTTTTAAATTAAGCCATATTATGGCGAACAAAAGCACTAAATGCTGTTTAGTCGGATCCCTCATTTTACTCTTTGGAATACATGCTCAACACATTAAACTTGTGACTTCTCAAAGATAGGCGAGTTGCGCACCAGCTGCTACCTTTAATGGGTTGAAGATGAATGTTACAGGTTTGTATATAAACGTTGATGAAACTACTTAAACGTCAATGCGATGCCAAATTGTAACGCAATTTAGGATAAGCTTAGTTCGATACAATTAACAAGGCATTTAAGGAAAGCGACAAACCCTCATAGCACAAGAGCAGAGTTTCGCTGTGGCACGAATTAAAAAAAAACAACAGAAACAACGTTTTAAAATACCAACGACAGGATTCCAAATAAAGAATCATTTAAACAAAAATAGTCTATAACATAAATATAAAAATGATATTACGAGATTTTAAGTTATTAAATAAAGAGAGAATTATACAACAATTTTAATTAAACAAGGGAAAAACATTCAATCTTGGTTGTAAGTTGCAAACAATACCGTATAATTTAGATAGTAATCTCAGGGTGCTTAACATACTTGCCAAGCAAGTAGGATTTTGGTCTTGAATGCTGAAGAAATGTTTCTTAAACGATTTCATCCAAGAAATATGTTTCATTTCCGTGGGGAAGGAATTATAGGATTTAATAAGCAAACATCTTTTGCGTTTTAATCTTTCCTAAAACAAAAACATCTTTAAAAACAAAAACTTTTTATGGATAACTCATCCTCATCATGTTTTATTGAATTATTAACCTGTTATATAGAATGGTGGGGTGTCTATTGGAGTCATCAGAGAAAAAAGTCAGATAGGATATACAAGTACTGTGAATTTACCTTAAATGGGAAAGTTTCTTTCGTGAATAAACCAAAACAAAATAAAAATACACATACATGCAAGAATATGTGAACTCCCAAATTAAATGTAAACGAATGATTAAAATATTTTTGGCTTAGAAGCTTGAAGAAGTAAGAAGCGATATATAATAATTATAATTTCTGGGCGTCAAACAACGTTTTAACTAGTAGGCATAGCTATTGTGCTATGAAGTTTTATGTAAAAAAAAAATCCAACTTGTTAATTTATAGAATAATACTTTTTAAATACTTGCTGATTTGCTGTTTTCATCCCTGGCTTTCTTTTTCAGAAACGTCTGAGAATTGTTTTTACAACTCGGACTGCTACGAGGATGAACATTGTGTACTTGTTTTGGAAGACTGCTTATGCGTTTTGACTACCACTCTGAATTATAATTTCACATTTTGTGAAAATGAAACCGCAAGTATGAAATTTTGTTGAAATTTTAACCCCTGAAACCAGAAACAAAAATAAAACTACAAAAAAGCATTTCACATTAATTTTGCAATCTTTCGATTTCAACTAATAATTTTTTTTTTTTTTTAGGATTTATTCCTCCACGCGAATGTGAACGTGACTCTGACTGCTATTTTGAAGACAAAATTTGCGCCCAGGCCGAAGTTGGGTGCGCGTGTGAAAACATAGACACCACGAAGGAACATTGTAAAGACAGTCACAAAACCACCAGTGAAGAAATTCCAGTTACGTATATAGCGCAGGATGCGGATGGTGAGTATTGGTTATGTTTCCATGTGACTAGAATCCTTAAAGGCGGCTTTTCACCTTTTCAACTCCTAGATGCAGCACCGCAGAATCTTCGATCAATATAAAGAAAATAGCGGTAAATAAAAAAAAAGAAACAAACACTTACCTACAGCGCCGCGAATTTTCATAACGAAAACTAGATCACGTGACCCACATCAGCCTATTGGATGGCGGAGTATCTGGAACGCGGATGCTGTGTTTAGAATACGGGCAACGCTATCGAAATGGAGAACCAGGGCCTTTAACGTGATTTGCCACCTTGCCGTAGAATTGGGCCCGAGCAGCCTTCAGCTCAAAGTTTAGGACCGCGTTAGGATTTTGGCCTAGCAAAGGACCACAAAGGTTCACAAACGTTCACGGTGACCAAACGAAGTTAATGACGTATCTTGAACTATAGTAGAAGCGGCACGGGTAAGACTCCCGATCATGATGATGACATAAGAGCAACGGGACCACGTCATTATTCATGTTAGAAAACGAACCCAACAACCAAGTACACAAATTCTAATTTTTCGTCTAATGTACCAAATTAATGAATTCTTAGCAAGGGCTTTACAAACAAACAGAGCGGACTAAAACTGTAGGTACTATCGTTAACTCGACGAACAGCTCAGTGCTGTCACTGCAGCTCACCAAAATTATTCCTAAATGCCTGATCAATTACCCCCTCAGCATGACGTCACTTAGCTACTGAACCGTGCGACTCATCGACTTTTCGGTTACGTATATGGTTGAGTCCTCACTCCAGCGAAACTAGAAAAAAAATTAAAATATTAATAATATACCCGTTCCTATTTAATATTTTTCAACAAAACTTTGCCAGATAGTAGACGAGGAAACAGGTTTGGGACTATTGTAGGCGGAGCGAACAGATCTTCATTTCAAACTTATATTTAGTTTTTATTGTAACGATTTGTTGATGCTCCTGAAAATCGAGGTGCAATACTCACTCGGCTGTTGGGCTCTTTGCCTTTTGGTTTAACTTAACTGCTGCTTTCTGCTGGCCTTTTTCTTATTTTACTTTTTTTTTCAAGTATAGGCCTAAGCTACGTATCATATTTATTTTAATAAGCTTTCGTTTACCCCAGCATTTATTTTCTGTTTAGTTATTTGTATCCTCTTTTCACGGCCCACATCCTCACCGCCGACTAAAAATAAAACGGCACATATAGCTACCGCTGTTTGAGTTGCCGCGGCCAATATTTCTTACATTGTTTATAGCCACTACCTGTGCAAAGTGTAGTCCGTATATAAAAATAATAATAACAAGGCATTTAACTGCAAGCCAAACAATCATAAATACGATAGTTTTTAACAATCAAAAGATTTAAAAGGTTCACAATGCTGCTGCAGGTACAAAACTTGACACTTACACCAACGAAAATGTTAAGGCGCACACCTCTATCACCCCACAGCGATCTCTGTTATATAGTCTAAAAGTAATAACCATCACAATTATTGGTTAAAAATGTGATAGCTTTTATGCCTAGTTCTAGGTTTTAGGCTTAATGTTTAGCGTTTAGGCCTAATTTTTGCCTGGCGATTTTATTTCGTAAGTAGCAGCTAACAACAGTTGGGTACCAGTTTTATGCCTATTCTTTCATGCGACTCGGTTTCGGTTTCGAGACTTCACATTACCGTAGCAACAAGGAATCTTAAAACTATGAGAAGCAGGCATATCATTGTTTCGTGCTGTGATATCAACACATTGTCCGCTCTATAGACTTTCGTTTTATATCTACCGCTTCGCCTTGATACGACGATTTCAGGTTTCATATTCGTGATTCCCATTGCTAGTGTAAACGACTATAATTGTCGCCGTGCTGAAGTGAATTTCTCCAAGCATTCTTTTTGCAAATGAAACTAATGTTTGTCGTTAATGCAAATCCTTTTGTTTTTATGTTTGCGTTTCTTCTTGTACTGGTTAAACGCAAGGATCACATGTTATTATTTTATTGAGTTACGTCGAAAAAAGTTATTTGCTAGAAAGAAGCAACCAAAATATAATTTGCCGCGTTTTCTAAAGTTCACTTGACTACCACCAGCATGGCGTATGCTTCGTCGGAATTTCTTAACTATTCAAGATTCCACATTTACAATGGTGAGTGTTAGAAATAAATTCGAAAAATTGTAATTTCTTCCCTAGTAATTGTTCGATATACGTCAAATTTTGACTCCGCAGTACATTTAGGGTTTAATGCGATGTACCAAATTTCATTCCAATCCGACCTTTCGTTTGGGCTCCACCCAGACTACAAAAGTGCAACCAACAGACCAACCAACATTTTGCAATTTGGTGTCCGTTATAGGCTACGCTTCGCTCGCTCCGCCAATAAATAAGAAAGGTCAATTTATACAAAAAATTATGCATTTCCGTGCAAGAGTACAAGTAGGGAGCACACGTAAATACGACAGCTTCTTGTTATTGTTCTTCTTCTTGGGTGCCACCGTTTCAGAAAAAAAAACTACTGCGTCTACTTAAAATTTGAAACATGATCAAAGGCAGAAATTTTCCTGCCCTTCATCCTCAAAAAGACCAATTTCTCAATTGGTCTAGCCATTCCGGAGTTTCGGTACCCTGAACGATCAGTTTTATTGTTTTACGTTGGTTTAAACATTGTTATTATGGAACAATGGCAATCAGTATAAGCCAGCCACAAGGCGTAGATGGAAGAGGGTTGAAGGTATGTTTATTAAGAGCATTACAACCTAGCATATCATCCGCTCTAATCTAATCTAAAACAGTAAACATTATACAACACTCAACACCCAACAATTATTCAACTGCACATTGAGGAAACGTTTAGCGTAAATTTAACTTCACATTTTGCACGTGGCATGGATCTGAAACTTTCGTCTAAATTTTTGATGGGTAAATTAAGGAATCCGTGTTTTAGCTAAACGCATATAGTTTGAAGCCAAAGTAAGCTACGTTATTAATTTCGAGGCCAATAAGCTCTCAAAATTAGCAGCTAGAAACAATAGAATGGCTTATTTATTTCGTAGATACGGGCTCTCACAGCTGAGCTGAATTGTTTCAAAGAGGGCAGCAACAATCACTGAATACGTGCGCGTTTATATCTTTGTAAATGAAAAAAAAATTACTTGCAGTGATTTGGCGGGGCATGTCGCAAAATGAGCCACTTCTCCGGGTAAAAGGACTGTACTTTGTTGCACAAACACGTATTAACACGACTGGCAGGCCGTGTATATTAGAGTTCGCTTGCGCACAAGAATTTTCAGAAAATGCACCAGAATCAATGAATGACTGAATATGTTTATTGGGGCTGTGGCCCGAAACCATGCGCTTTCTTCACATAATACAACAAACTAATACAAAACATACATTGCCATTTTTTACAAAGTGGCGAGGCGCACAAGATCGGATTAGAAATCACTTGAACAAGATGTAACGACGCTTGGGTGTGGATATACATTGTCGTTCTATCTTGTTTGTGTTAAGATTGTCAGCAAAGATTGGTTATCTTGTAGTAATTAGTTTGTAGACACAAAGCACATGGCTTCGGGTCTTATTGCTCTGAAATAAAAACCTTTAAACTGTTAACTCGTTGTGGAGAACCAAAGTTAAATGGTCTTGCTTTTCGCTTTAATTGGGCAGCTGACATGACTGATTGACTTTTTTAGTTCTTCAGTGTGGGCTTTGGGAAGCAGTTAAATTGTTTTCGCAATTGTTTGCCACGATATTGCATCTGCCTGCAGCAATGTAGAGTCAACAAATAATAAACATGAGACAAGGCTTGCGCGGAACATGAAGATGAATACGCATTTCTAATTTTCTGCATTTTTCGTAAACAAAATTGGGTGGACAGTGGACATACCGTAGACACAATAGATCAAACCGTAGCAATTACAAAAAAGGAAGAAAAAAAATTAACTGAACAAAAAACGGCTTCGCCGTTTGGAAAAAAGCATAAGAGCTCGTATGCCTATACTTACAGCCGTGAAGGTGCACAAATTAAACGGATTAGATTTCACTCGACCGCAACGAACTATGATTTGAACTCCAATTCCTGGGAACAAGGATTGTGACATGCCAGCCTCCATACACACGCATACATGTTTGTCACAAATGTTTGTGTGTGGTTGGCTATTTCACACACGAAAAATACACACACGAAATACAACATGTACCCGCACGCAAAACAGAACGAAAACCTAAACCCACAAACATATACAAAACAGACGCCATAAGCAGCAAACGCCTACAAAATTGAAGGATTAAAAATAAAATACATACAGAAAATGAGCAGTAATTACTCACACGAACTAGAACTAAAACAAACCATCAAACACAAATGCAGGCAAAAAAAAACTGCCTTAACTAGGAGTCACTTTCTGACATAACCATTGAGTAAAACAGTCCTTGTTCCCTGTAATTGGAGTTCAAATTATAATTTGTTGCGTTCGAGTGAACTCTAATCCGGGTTTATTCTTATACTTTCACAGCAGTTGTGGGGTTATGAGCTCTAATGCTCTTATTTATTTATTTTAGTTATTTATTTATTTCTGGTGGAGCAAGGCAAACAAAAAGCAACGTTTCCAGATTATCCGGTGTTTGACATTACTGAATGTCATAAAAAAGGTAGACGGATTACAAACAAAAGCATCAAGTGAGCTGTAAAAAAATGTACTTGGATAAAAATTGATGATTTTTAATTTAAATAATCAAATGTACAATTCAGAAAATTGCATCTATTTAAGCTCTGTAGTGCTTAAGAATATTTTTTACAGCAGCACTTAAACGGATGCAATTTTCTTAATTATACATTTGATTATTTAAATAAAAAATCATCTATTTTTATCCGTGTACATTTTATCGAGTAAAATGAAACTTCAATCATATATCCCTTTTTTTACAGCACACTTGACGTTTTTCTTTGTAATTTAATACGTGGCCATTGCATGTTGTCAAGCTTACAGCAAAATTATAATGGAACTCAACTAAAATCAATAGAGTTAGGATGCGTAAACTAGAAATAAACATACCACTTTATTTTAGGAAAATAGGTCGTATAAGTTTGGTGAAATATCGTCTGCATTTCGTTAGGAAAAAGTTGTCCATCATTTTAAAAAGTAACTCCAACTCGATTAAAAAAAAAAACTGTTCCAATGGCAGATATTCAATATTTGCCCTTTATCACCTTAAAGTTTCATTGGCACTAGATTTTGTCAGGAATGATGTTGTGTACGTTTATTTACATGCCTTTGAATATGTCTCTTTTCAGATCCAGTTCTTCGATTGCATGATACACAAGCTATACTTTTCATCGGATTCATTGTCGTTGGCATAATAGGACTTTGCGTTGTAGGATTATACGTGTCTTTCAAGGTTCGTAAACAGAGGTGAGATGTGATATATCTATTTCGATTTCATCGCCTCCTTGGCTTGCTGTAGGTTTAACATCCCCAGACTAAAAAAAAAATTAAAAAACGAAGCGCTGCTCTAGCTTCATGTGAAATGTAATGATCGTGTATTTCCACGAGCTTTTTGCTGTATAGCACAGTACGGGGCCACTTTATACCTCGCAAAGGACTGGTGCTTAAGATTTATTGTGGCTCTG